>JASFAX010006576.1:0-31132 GCA_030737875.1 Allium sativum
CACAAAATATTATTCCTCTTCTCTAGCCCCTTTTGCTATAACATGTTCAATAAATATGCATGTACATATATACAGTTCTTATCATTTATCATTTTCCATTCAACTTCAAATTTGATTCCATTTGGTTTAAAAACACCATTCATTCTAATGTTACAAGTATAGGCAAAAATCATATCATTAGCTAATTAATGAATATTTCAACGCATATATGTTTATTTGAACAAGTGGCTATTTTTAACACTTCACATTTCAACGATTCATGTATATAATAAAAATGAGATTTTTATTGTAAAACAATTCATTTAAAAACACTATTATTCTATATAGTTTATATAGGTGATAAAAATAGGATTTTTCTTACAAAACAATTTCTTTTTAAAAACGAGATTAGTTTTCATATTCCATATAGTTGATAAAAGGTGATTTTTGTTATGAAACAATTTATTTCAAAATATGAATACCATTCAACACATGACTTTCTAATCAACGAATGAATATCGATTCAACACATGAAGGTTTTCTATAGTTTCTATATATAGATAAAAATGTGATTTTTATATTTAAAACACGAATACCATTCAACACATGAATTTCTAATCAACGAATGAATATCGATTCAACACATGAAGGTTTTCTATTCAATGAATAAATATAGTTTCAGCAAATGAAAATAATTCAAATACATGAATATTATTCAAAATATCGGCAGCATAACGGCAGGGTAGTTAAAACCGGGACCGTCCCTAGTACGGCTCCTCGCTCTACCTTAAAACCTCGCGGTTTTTGACAATGGGGATCATGCATCTAGTTCGCACACAGGCGGCATGTATATATTTATTTCATTTCCACAAACTAATCCTATGTGGTTTCAACCAAATATTTCTCAACCACAAACGGGTATTTTTCAACCATAATCAATCAATATCAACCACAAACAATCCCAAACAACCATTCGCTATCAATCAATTTTCACACCAATCACAATCAATAAATATCGTCCATGGTTTGTGGACGAGGGGCGTGTATATATATATATATATATATATATTAATATATAGCAATTCACTTCATTTCAACACATATATAATTTTTACAACGCATATATAACTTATACATCGAACGTACAACTTATACAACGCTTATACATGAGGTGTACAACGCTTATATAACTCATACATCGACTATATAATTTATACATCGTCGTTTTCCATATCGTTTATAAATTAGAAATCTCACATTGGGTTCCACTCCACCAAAAATAGCAGAAGGCTCAGAAAAATATGCAGTCTCTTCTAGAATGTAGAAGACGTCCACACGAGTCCACTGTCTCTTATTTCACTGAATTTCGTCCAGAAACGAAAAAGATATGATATTGTTTACATTGGATAATTTAAACGAGATTATTAAATTAATTAAATAATTTAAATAATCCACCTTCCTCTTCTTCTCCTTCTATCTGTAACCGACCGATTTCCTTAACCCAAACCTCGACCTGAACATTTCGCCATCGCCCCTCCTACACATCGCCGGAGGTTGATTAGGGACCATCATTCGAAGGGGGGTGGCGTCGCCTCCCCACGCCTGGCACAGCTGCCAACTCGCGCCTCCCTAGGCGACGGAAAACGCCTTGGGACGGCAGCCCTATTGGCTTGAAAATCTCTCCAACGACGCTATTATATTTAATCTCAACCGTTGGATAGGTTAAGCTCTCCTAGATCTTCGATTCTCCACTTGAAAGTCTTCTCCAACGATTCGAAGATTGGATGAAAAAGAGGGATTTAATTTGGAGCAAAAACCGCCCTTGATTTAGTGAGTGACGGCGGGTTCTGGGATGTGGGCTTTGGATTAGGGTTTTTAGGAATATTTTATAATTATATTTTAATCCATTTAATTCCATAAAAGGAGATTTTTCGTTCGAACACCAAATCAAACCCAGCGACTGTCGTTCCTAGCCAAATACCCCCGTTCCGAACACATTGGGATATGTTTCGTAGGCCCATTTGACTGTTTCAGTCAGTTTCCATTCAAATTAAAATATAAAACATTGAATATTTGATTTGAACGTTCATTTCAATTTGCCAGGGCCACAAACTGATTCGAAAAATTCTAGAAAAATAAATCTAGCTATGTTTTGACGATACGGTCCCAACAAAACTAGTTTCGTCGAATTCTGAGACCGTTTGCAAAAAGGCCCATTTTTGGTCGATCCAATTTAACTGTAATTGGCCAAAACACGTTTTCTTTTGCCACGCTCACATATTAGCTTACAAAATTATGAAATTTGAAACCTAGCAATAACTTCACATCTCGGATCCAACAAAAGTGGTTTCGTCGAATTCCGAGGTCGTATGAAAAACGACCATTTTCACGGGCTATATAAATTCCATATCGACCCTTCTGAAAATTCATTTGGCCATAACTTTTGCTTTCCGCTATGAAAATTCGATTTTTCAGATTCATTAGAAAGGTATTCACTAACAGATTTAAATATTTTTGGTTTCACTAAAATCCGTTTTTCTTTGCACCCGATACAGTCCGACAAAGTTTGAATTCAATTTTTGAAACTGCAGCGCCATTTTAGGCCTTGTTTATAATTATAATTAATTATATTCATTTTCAATGGTCGATTCAAACTCACTTTCCATTGCCATTATTTAAAATATTTATTTTAAATATTTAAAATCCCTTATTTTAGCCAATTTAAAATCTTTAAATTGGTTCAGATTTTCTGGGTCGTTACACATATGCCAATTTATATTCTCTTCCTCTTTCCCTTTTTATTTTTATAGCCAGGCTACCTTCGAGCCTAGGTCTGTCACTGAAAGATGCGAACGAACAAAATGGGGAATGGTTAGGAAATTTAAATTGGGGGCATATCTTGTGTTATAAATCATGACGAGGATTTGGGGGCTTAACTTACACTGTGATATATAGTTATAACGTGGGGGCATATCTCATACTATGAATTATGACATGAGAACTGAGGCATGTAAAATCTGTAGGCTTAATAATTAGATTAAGCAAAACATGTAATGAAACTGTAGTACTTAACCTATTTAAATTTTGGGGGTTATAGAACCTTATAAATTATGTAGGGGTTAAGTAAACATGTTTGAGTCAGAGGGGGTTAAGTAATGTATCAAATATGTGGGGGAGGGGGGGTCATACGAACCCAATAAACTCAACCTATTTTATATGTTAGGGTTATGCGGGCTTGTAAATCTGTTTGGCATAACCTGTCAAAATCCTAGCAGTTGGGGATGCAAGCCTATGGGGTGGCTTGTGTCATCTGTTGCATTGGATCCTTATCAGTCTGTAACCCATTCTGGTATCATAGGGGGACCCAGAACTATGTAGGGGTCAGGGGCACGCTTATTGAGCTAATTATAAGAGGTTCATATAGGTGGAGGTTTTCTAATGGCGCATTCCAATGGAGTCATGTGTATGCGTGGGTCCGACTTGCTCGGGAAAATAAAACGCTGTAACACCAACAAACATGGTTGTGTCTATCGGGGGTTTCCACTTTAGGAAGTGATACATCCTACGGCGGGGCCGACACAGGGTACTTATGGGATAAGGAGCTGGTAGTAATTAGGGTACATCAGGTCTTACCTGTTTAGGTGCCCGTTATTATCATTTGGAGTAACACCCGTTATTTCTGTTGCGGTGCATGTTATTATCGTTTAGGGGTAAAAATCATCACTAGAAGTATACCTAAGTCTACCATTATGTTTCTGTTGGGATCATTCGGTTTCTTTTATACTAGTATTGGTGCAGAGAAAAGTATTTGAGAAGCGTTATCTATTCAGTTCATCCTGCATATCATGTACAGTCTATTATACCTACCATATGACACTGTTATCTCTCATTCAATTTATATGTCTGTCATGATGCTTTTATTTATTTGTATGATAAAAGTAACTGGACTCGCCAGACTTTATGTTTGACCCATTTTGTTTCCTTTTCTCTCTTCCTTCCCCCCAGGTTCTCAAGGTGGGAATGCTCAGGCTTGATTAGGATTATCTCTCTGTTCATCTTGGATTTTGGATATTGCTTAGATGTACCGCTTTGATTGCTTATCCACTCTGTTATGGCTCTTTTTGGGGACTATGATTTTATATTACTGTACTCTGATGGTTTTAGTACAATGCAGATACTTTTATTTGATGTAGTTGGTTTTTAGTATTTCAGATAGATGTTGTAATTGGATTGGACCACAATGTTTTCTGTTAGAAAATAAAGTTTAAAATTTCCGCTATTATTTTATATCTATCTTGTAATGTTTTTGTTACTATTTTCCTATAAAGCTTCATGGAACTTAGTCCATTCTGTTAAAGAGTGACATTAACGGACGTGGAGAGTCACATTTGGTATTAGAGCTGAAGGTTACGAGATCGGATAAAAGGTTTTGAAAATCGTTTTCAAAAGATTTTAGAAATAAAGGACTTTTAAAAGAAAGGTCTGTTTTTGAAAAACATATTCCCCAAAGCTATATAAAATATCTTTCGATTCTCTGTTTGAGTCCTTTTTCCTTTTCTTTCCAGCATTCTGTTGATTTGAATCTTCCTGAGGGCGTTCAGATACCGGCTTGGTTCCGCAGGTATCTCGAGGCTACGGCGTCTACCAGAAACCAAGTAAACGCCCCTCCCCAGCTGCATCCGGTGTTCCTTCTCCTCCTTGAAACAACTCGAACTTCCCCGGTCTCCGAAGAGAAGAGAAAGAACGGATTGTTTGAGAACACGACAAATCGGAATGCAAATAGAAGAACATTTCATTGCTTATTACAACAATTTACATCAGAGTACAAGAATATACAGAGTATGAACAAATAATTTATATTTGATAAATGACAAAGATTTACAAATTACAACGCAGTGGAAAATAATACAAAAACACAACTAAAAGAGATAAATGGATACAAAGCTTTCCGAATACCGTTCTAGCTGTAAACCAGGATTCTATGAATATAAATCTGCAAAACCAAAACTACTAGCTGCCCGTATGGAAAATAGGGGCACCCAGAGTTTAGGTTAAAACAATAAACTCCAGATCAGCCATGTGACTGGTGTGGGAACTAAAACAATTATTTAAATCTTTACTTTAAAATAAAGTAAATCAAGGGACCACGCCGTATAACACAGAACGGGTTTCCTCCCAAGAATACCAGTGCATATAACAAAACAGCGCAATGCTTTTTAAAAAAATGAAGCTAGTATAAGACCCAGGTCCCATCACATAATGCAACACAAGCCAGAGGATAGCGTTTTCTCTTATAATAGCCAAACATGCTTGGTACGTTTAAAACAAATCATTTTCTACTATTATAAGTGCATAGTGTATAAAACAACTTCAAATACAAATGTATCAATCATAGACGACATGGGTACCATCTATCATGTCACCAATACAAGGTTCTACAATCAAAACCGAAATGTCACGTATTGGAAGTTGGATTTCCACCTGTGAACCAAGACAAGGGATAGTCCTCACCGCTTCGAGATGCTCTAGCCCATGTCTCAGGAACAGCCGCAACTGTACCTTGGATCGTCAGGGCCGGTCCACACGTGGTGGATTAAAATGCCTGAGCAATACATTTCCCCGCCCTTCGTAAACTGGTCATATATCGACCAAACAATCCATCAGCACCGCAGTGACTGATATAACTAAGGCGCCTCACTATCTATCATCCACATAAGTAAAACGTCCGGGCTGGCAAAACCCAGACACCCCTCTTAGCTAGAAGGAAACGTATGCCCTCCCTGAAATCTTCTCCCGTTTGGTTCACACCAGGGTGTGAGGCTCGCGAATTAACGCTATACACAAAGCTATGCCATATTAAAGTTGTGCTTTGATCATCAACCACTAGACTCTGCTTTTCAGTAGAAGCCTTGATCATTTGCATCTCAACATGCCACACAGGTAATTCACGCCATGCAACTGATGTCTATCAATCACACGAAGTGAAATCCAATGTCAGACACACATCCATTTACAAGTTCGTTCTGGGTCTGAACGAAACCGGAGGCACGTTATTCCTCATCCCATATGTCCAATATAGGAGAGAGGTCTTTGCATAACCGGTCAATCTCCAAGTACGTCTGGACGATCACCACTTATTGCCTTGTCTTGGGTATACAACCCAAACAAGACATCAGTAATCATCCAAACGATGTGAAGACCTCCGGTCTTCAACAACCGTCTTTATCGTCAACATATCGTCGAATCAGTTATACAGAATGGGATAAACCCGGTCTTTTTGAATAACTCGCGTATATAATAAATAAGTGCTATAAAAACACAACATGCGCCTCATTCCAATTCTGAATATTATTTTATTTAAATATTCATATCCTTTGGGAAAGGTTCCCATTAATTTTATCAATGATAAATTATTTAAATTTATTCTTTAATCTTCCTTTGCATACCGGTCCAAATCAAATTAAGGTTTATCCAAACTAGTCGGGATTAGTGTACCTTACCGAAGTAATCATTTGTTTAATTTCCCAATCCCAACCTATTAATCCCATGGAGTAAAACTGGTAATGCTCCATATCTAACACCACAGTGTCATCGGTAAAATTAATTACCATTTCACGTTCAAATCTAATTAAAGATTTAACTATCGCTTGGAGCCAAACTGGTGATACTCCATTCTCGATCAATTCTTGAATTAGATGACTTTAGTTATCAGATTCACATTTTTAATCTAATTAAAGATTTATTAAAACTTTAATTCATTTTTAATCTCCAAAAATCATTACTTAATGATTTTCTTCAAAGTTAAGAAATTAATCTTATCTTTAACCGGGTTAAATAATTAATGTCATTTAAAACACAGTTCACGATAAACCCAAAATCCCATTCCATTAATAATGGAATCTTCACGGAAAACAAAACAATATATATAATCGACATAAACTTCCATATCCGACTAATAATATAAATGGAATAATGGCAAAGCCTTTTAAATTCCATATATATTAGCAGTCTTCCTCCACGGAAATTCACTTCGATTATTACCAAATCGAATTCCATTCCATTCCAATTTGTTTTATTAAATTGGAAAACTTTATGTAATAACCCGGAAAATCTGGGCCAGTTTAAAATTTTTATTTTGGCAATTTTAGCGAATTTTGATTATTTAAAATGAATTATTTTAAATAATATCGACGAGAAATTTATTTTGAATAGAATCGAACGTATATATTATACGCGTCGTCGTTCGAATATAAATATTTATATATAATTATAAATAGAATTGAAAATGGCGCGGTAGTTCGATAATTCGATTTCAAACTTCAATTGAATGTACCGGGTGCAAAACAATCCGGATTTTAGTGAAACCAAAAATAATGGGATCTAATTGTGAATATCTTTCCAACGAATCCGAAAAATCGAGATTTCATATCGGGAATCAAAAGATATGTCCAGTTGAAAATTCTGAATAGTCGCTATGGAATTCAGGCCCTTAAAAATGGACATTTTGCAAACGACCTCGGATTTCGACGAAACCAGTTTTGTTGGGTCCGGGATGTAAAGTTATTGCTAGGTTTCAAATTTCATAATTTTTCGAATCAATATGTGAGCGTGGAAAAGGAAAACGCGATTGACCATTTTCAGTTGATTTTAATCGACTGGAAATTGGCCATTTTTCAAACGGTCTCAGAATTCGACGAAACTAGTTTTGTTAGGACCGTATCGTCAATACGAAGCTAGAAAATATTTTTATGGGATTTATAGAGTTAGTATGTGACCCCGGTAATTTGAAATGTACGTTTAAAATTCAATATAGCGATTTAAATGTAAATTCAACAGAAACTGATTCAAACAGTCAAATTGACTTACGAAACATATCCCATTGCGTTCGGAATGGGGGTATTTGGCTGGGGGCAACAGTTGTTGGGTTCGATTTCGAGTTCGTATCAACACAAGCGTATTTTCGAGATTAAATAAAAATAAAATATAAATATATAAACCTAACTCTAAATTCTAATTGGTCAACATTCATTCCTCAGTCAACCCTCCCTTTTCCGCCTCTTTCCTCGATGAACGACGATAGTCGTTCGAACCTTCCCTCTCCTTTAACTTTGAATCACTAATCCATTTCAACAACTAATTAAAGGAAATCCAAAGAGGCTCGAGAGATCGTTAAATCCATCCAAACCTCATCATCTCTGGCGAAGTTATGAACTCGAATTTCCGTACAGAAGTCGCCATGTTCGAGCTCAAATTCCGAGAAGACCAGGCCGCCGAGTTGCATGGGACAAGAAGGAGGAGGGGCGCTGCTCGTAGCCGGACGTCGTGGAAGACCCAGATCGTCGTTGAAGTCACTGTAGGAGGCGCAAAGTTTAACCCTAGGTCGGGAGCTCTGTTCGACGGTGCTGGAGTAATTAACAGTGAAAGGTTATTGTTTTATTTTATTTCATGTCTTTTAGGTAAAAATATAGTTTTAAAAATTGATTTTTTTTATGCTAAAGATTTTTAAAATAGAAAAGAAAAGATTTTTAAAATTGAAAAGAAAAGCATTTAAAAACATATTTTATAAAGAATTTAAAACATGATTTTTTAAAAAGATTGAAAACTGATTTTTTAAAAAAGATTAAAAACTGATTTTTTTAAAAAAGATTGAAAGCTGATTTTTAAAAAGATTGAAAGCTGATTTTTAAAAAGATTGAAAGCTGTTTTTTAAAAAGATTGAAAGCTGTTTTTTAAAAAGATTTGAAAAGGAAAATATAATCTTTTATATTGTCGAAAGGAAAATATAATCTTTTATATTGTCGAAAGGAAAATATAATCTTTTATATTGTCGAAAGGAAAATATAATCTTTTATATTGTCGAAAGGAAAATATAATCTTTTATATTGTCGAAAGGAAAATATAATCTTTTATATTGTCGAATTAAAAATATGATTTTTATATATTGAACTTCGAATTAAAAATATGATTTTTATATATTGAACTTCGAATTAAAAATATGATTTTTATATATTGAACTTCGAATTAAAAATATGATTTTTATATATTGAACTTCGAATTAAAAATATGATTTTTATATATTGAACTTCGAATTAAAAATATGATTTTTATATATTGAACTTCGAATTAAAAATATGATTTTTATATATTGATCTTCGAATTAAAAATATGATTTTTATATATTGAACTTCGAATTAAAAATATGATTTTTATATATTGAACTTCGAATTAAAAATATGATTTTTATATATTGAACTTCGAATTAAAAATGTGATTTTTATATATTGAACTTCGAATTAAAAATGTGATTTTTATATATTGAACTTCGAATTAAAAATGCGATTTTTATATATTGAACATCGAAGTAAAAATTCGATTTTTACATAGGTAGTGAAAGCGGACAACGAAGATGACGAAGAGGCGATAGCGATGAAGTTTTCTATCAATGAAGTGCCGTGGAGCTAGGATAGCTATATATGAGAATTTCTCACCTTTCCATTTCATTTCTATTTATATATATATACTAGGATGCAGACGGTGCTTAGTAGCACCCGACACAATCGTCCACAGACCATGGACTTGTTTGTTTGGTTGCATAGATTAGTTATATGATTTGATTTGAATTTGGTTGTTTGGTGATTTTGATTGATGTGTGAATGGCGTGGGCCTTCACTAGACCGGGGATAAGGCTAGGCCTCGTCCCGTTTCTAGTATCGTGCCGTTATGCCGCCGAAATTTTCTAAAATAAGTTAGAAAAATAAAAATATCATTTTATTTAAAGAATGAACTGAATAGAAATTCATATGTTGAAATAAAATGTTTTATCGTTAAAAATATAATTTTTTAACGTGAATGTGAATAAATAAAATATTCATTTACAAACCAGACGGTTTGTTTATGTACACTGATTTAAAGGACATTGATTGGGTCGATAAATTTTACACATCGCCCAACTGCACAAATAAAATATTTGTTTGATTGTTTGAAACCCTACACGGGTGTTAGGATGAAATATGCAGTTCACTCATCCTGATTGATTAAATATGTCGATCGATTGATTGACAGGCTGTTATAAGCGTTAGATATCTATATTTGATGCTTATACAGTGTAGTGCACTTTGGTTGATGGTTGATTATTTTTCAATGTTATTATATACATGTGTTGTATGAAAATCCATATAATTAACTTTATATGGTAATTGATTGGGTCTCATTCCAATTTAGAAAATAAAGAACAATATAAAATAAAGGTTCATGTGTTGACAGTTTCATCCATTGAGATTGGTCATGTGTTGAACGAAATATTTTTGTAATAAAATTTACATCTTTATAATATAAAATAAAGGTTCATGTGTTGACAGTACTCATCCTTTGAGATTGGTCATGTGTTGAACGAAATATTTTGATAATAACAACTATTTTGAAAAAGAAATATTTGAAATAAAATATTTGAAATAGAAATTTATGAAGCCGTGTTGATTAGATTGACGCCATTTTGACGTGAACGATATTTATATCGATTTCGAAATGAATTGAATTGAAAACGATTTCGAAATAAATTGAATTGAAAACGATTTCGAAATGAATTGAATTGAAAACGATTTCGAAATGAATTGAATTGAAAACGATTTCGAGATGAAATGAATTGAAAACGATTTCGAAATAAATTGAATTGAAAACGATTTCGAGATGAAATGAATTGAAAACGATTTCGAAATAAATTGAATTGAAAACGATTTCGAAATGAAATGAATTGAAAACGATTTCGAAATAAATTGAATTGAAAACGATTTCGAAATGAATTGAATTGAAAACGAATTCGAATTGAATTGAAAGCGAATTGAAATGAATTCAAATTGAATTGAAATTTGAATTGAATAGAAATGAATTTTAAAACGAATTTATAAAGAAGGATTCAATTTTGCTTTGAATTGAAATGGAAGTTGAAATTGCCTTTGGAAACGAATTTAAAACTATTTATATAATTCGTTTTAAATAGTAATCGACGAAATATATATTATATATATAATATAATGGCCTGAATAGAACGCGCCGCGCCGCGGCAGTTCGTAAATTTCGACCATTTATTTCAAACGGACATTACGGGAGATCCGACCGTCGGATTCTCCTAAAACCGGAACCGTTGGGTTCGTATCGAAAAGAGCTTTCTAATGAATGTTAGAAATTTGAAATCTAACGGTTGGATTTGGAGATACGTCCAAATCAAATTCGAAAAAGGTCGCTGTAAGTGCAGTTCGATGACCGTTGATGGAAATCGACTGTATAGGCCTTGATAAAATTATTAAAAATAGTAATAATTTATGTAAAATCATAAGAAATGATTTAGAAAGAATTGGGATGAAAAACTCCATATTTGAAAAGATAAAAATAGATTTTTATCGAAAGGAACTAGTTTTGAACTAGAATTATAATTCTATTTATTTTTAAATAAATAAATTGAATTTAAAAAGGGTTTTAAAAATAACCAGAATATCCAATGATTGCATTGGAGTGGATTTGAATCGAAATTGTCTTCGGAATATTTCGATGTTGGAATTCGTGATTATACAGGTGTTGTTATGGAAATTTGAAAGATATATATATATATCGTTATTTCCAATGCGATATTTGTTAGTCATAGAATTTGATATTGAATATAAGCCGGTATATTTTCTATTCAGAGCCTTGTATTTAATATCAAATGTGATTTGGGTTTGTCGTGAATGGTGTCTTCATTAACACTGTTCTTGAACCCAGTTGAGAAATGATTAAATCTTTTTATTTAGATTTAATGAAGTGTACCAATTAAATAATATTTAATTGGAATTGAATTGATATTGATTTTTGGGTTTATCGTGAACAGTGTTTTAAACAACACTCGTTCTTTAACCCGATAATTAATGGAATGTGATTTTGGGTTTATCGTGAACCGTGTTTTAAATGACACTGATTCTTTAACCCAGTCGAAGATTAAAACTAAGTGGAGTTTTAATGAATCTTTAATTAGATTAAAATGATCGAAAATGGAGTATCACCAGTTTTGCTCCAGGCGATAGTTAAATCTTTAATTAGATTTGAACGTGAAATGGTAATTGAATTTACCGATAACACTGTGGTGTTAGATATGAAGTATTACCAGTTTTACTTCATGGGATAAATAGGTTGGGATTGGGAAATTAAAACAAATGATTACTTCGGTAAGTTTCGTTAATCCCGACTAGTTTGAATTGATATTCAAAAGTAGATTAAAGAATAAATTAAAGAATTTATCTTTGATAAAATTAATGGGAACCTCTCCCTATGAATGTGAAATTAGAAATTAACTGTCGGTTAGCCAAGCAGAATGGTTTTCTGGATATTGATCTGATGTTGGTTTCGACCTTCGGGGTTAATATTTGGGGAATTATTCTCTTGATTAATTTACGGTTAATGACTGATGAATTGGAATGAGGCGTATGTTGTGTTTGTGTAACACTTATTTAAAATATACGCGAGTTATTCGGAAAGACCGGGTTTATCCCATTCTGAATAACTGATACGACGATAAGTCGAAGATGAAGACGATGGTCGAAGACCGGAAGTCTTCACGTCGTTTGGGTGATTACTGATGATCTTGATTGGGCTGTACACCCAAGAAGATGGAAACAGTTGGTGATCGTCCAGACGTACTTGGAGATGGATGGATATGCGAGGAAAGTGCCTCCGGTTTCGTTCAGACCCAGAACGGACTTGTAAATGGACTGTGTGTCTGACATTGGATTTTAGTCCGTGTGATTGATCTCTATTAAATATATATCTGTTTGGCGGCGGAGAATTTATTCTCTTGCTTAACGCCCTTCTCTGAGACGTACGAGCTCAGGGGTTATATATTGATGGATATCAATCGCATGGAGTGAATTGCCTGTGTGGCATGCAAATGATCAAGGCTTCTGTTGAAAAGCAAAGTCTTGTGGTTGATGATCGAAGCACGGCCTTGTGTGGCGTAGCTTTGTGTAACGTTGATTCGCGAGTATCACACCCGGTATGAATCAAAAACGGGAGACGAACCTCAGGGAGGGCATGCGTTTCTTTCTAGTTATGAGTGGCGTCAGTGCTTGAACTGGCTGACGAGTTTGACTCATGTGGATGTTACTTATTATTACTTGCTGAAAAGCGAGGCGCCTCGTGATATCGGTTTCGGCCGATGCTTCTGGTCGGCTGACGGGCCAGGCTTACGCCCCAAAGGGCGGGGAAACGCAGTGTTCAGGCATAATAATCCACATCGGTGGACCGGCCCTGACGATCTAAGGGGCAGTTGCGGCTGTTCCGGTGGCTCGGGCTAGAGAGTCACAAATCGGTAGAGGATCTTGCCCCTAGCCTCGGTTCATACCATAAATGATAACCCAACTTCCAATACGACATTGCGGTTTTGATTGTAAACCTATATGTAGCGACATAGTGGCATGGGACGCTCATGCCGCCTATGATTTATACTTATGATTTGAAGTTGTTTTATACACTATGCACTTATTAGTATCAAATGATTTGTTTTAAACGTATCAAGCATACTTTGGCTGTTATAAGGGAAAACCCTATCCTCGACTGCGTTGCATTGTGTGATGGGACCTGGGTCTTATAACAGCTTCATTTTTCTTTATTTAGCATTGCGCTGTTTGCTTTATGCACTGGTACTCTTGGGAGGAAACCCGTTCCGTGTTATACGGCGTGGTCCCTTGATTTACCTAACTTTAAAATAAAGATTAACTGTTTTAGTTCTCACACCAGTCACATGACTGACCTGGAGTTTATTGTTTTAACCTAAACTCTGGGTGCCCCTATTTTGACACGGGCAGCTAGTAGTTTTGGTTTTGCAGATTTATATTCACAGGATCCTGGTTTACAGCTGGAACGATATCCGGAAAGCTTTGTATCCGTATATCTCTTCTAGTTGTGCATTGTATTATTTTCCGCTGCTATGTATTTAAATGTAATTTGAATCTCTGATATTTCTGTGTAATATTCATTTTTACTCTGTATATTCTTGTAATCTGATGCATTGTTGTAATATACAATGAGATGTTCTTCTGTATGCGTTCTGTTTTGTCGTGTTCTCAAACGATAGGGCGTTTCGAACGGCCTGGATCGGTTTAGCGACTGGTTCGGACCGGGCGAAATTCCTTCTCGTCACACTTTACTTTGGAAAATTTCCATTAAATCTTAGTTAACGATTTATAAATTCCAAATCACATTTCACTGTAAAATCGGGTTAAAGAACGAATGTCATTAAAACACAGTTCACAATAAACCCAATTCACATTCCACTTTTATTCCAATTACCAAATATAACTAGAAACTCTAATAATCCTAATTAAAAGATTTATTCTTTCCTCAACTGGGTTTAAGAACAGTGTTATTTAAGACACCGTTCACGACAAACCCAAAATCCCATTTGATATTAAATACAAGGCTCTGAATAGAAAATATATCGGCTTATATTCAATATCAAATTCTGCAACCAACAAATATCGTATTGGAAATAATGATATCTGTATAATCACAGAATCCAACATCGAAATATTCCAAAGATAATTTCGATTCAAATCCATTTCAACGCATATATTGGAAGTTCTGGTTATTTTAAAAAGCCCATTTCAAATCCAATTCATTTATTTGAAAATATTGGATTATAATTCTAGTTCATAACTAGTTCATTTTGATAAAAATATATTTTTATCTTTACAAACATGGAATTTTTCATCCAAATTCTTTCCAAATCAGTTATTATGATTTTACACAAATTATTGAAATTTTTAATAATTTTATCGAGGCCCGTACAGTCGATTTCCATAAACGGTCATTGAACTGCACTTACAACGACCTTTTCCAATTTTGATTTGGACATAATTCCAATCCAACCGTTATATTTCAAATCTCTTGTATTCTTGGAAAGATCTTTCCGATACGAACCCAACAGTTACAGTTTTATGAGAATCCGATGGTTGGATCTCCCGTAATGTCCATTCGAAGTCAATGGTCGAAATTCGCGAACGGCCGCGGTGCGGCGCGTTCTATTCAGGCCATTAAATATATATAATATATATACATATATATATATATATATATATTCCGTCGATTTCCGTTTAAAACGTATTTTATAAATTCGTTTTTAAATTTGTTTTAAAAATGATTTCAACTTCATTTTCAATTTCAAACTAAATTTGAATACCCATAAATAAATTTGTTTTAAATTCACTATAAAATGATTTCAATTTCATTTCAAATTTCAAATCAAATTTGAATATTCCTTAATAAATTCATTTTAAAACGATTTCAAATTCATTTCAAATTTCAAGTCAAATTTGAATATTCCTTAATAAATTCGTTTTAAATTCGTTTTAAATTCATTTCAAATTCATTTCAAATTTCAAATCAAATTTGAATATTCCTTAATAAATTCATTTTAAATTCATTTAAAAATAATTTCAATTTCATTTCAAATTTCAAATCAAATTTGAATATTCCATAATAAATTCGTTTTAAATTCATTTTAAAATGATTTCAATTCCATTTCAAATTTCAAATCAAATTTGAATATTCCATAATAAATTCGTTTTAAATTCATTTTAAAACGATTTCAATTTCATTTCAAATTCCAATTCAAATTTTAATATTCCATAATAAATTTGTTTTAAATTCATTTTAAAACGATTTCAATTCCAAATCAAATTTGAATATTCCTTAATAAATTCGTTTTAAATTCATTTTAAAATGATTTCAATTCCATTTCAAATTCCAAATTAAATTCGAATATTCCTTAATAAATTTGTTTTAAATTCATTTTAAAACGATTTCAATTCCATTTCAAATTCCAAATCAAATTTGAATATTTGTTATCATTTAAAATATTAAAATGATAATATTTTCAAAATATCTGATTTTGATTATACACTGAATATCATTTAAAAATATTTGTTAATTCTGAATTGGAATCAGACTCAATCAGTTACCACAAAATTTCAGTTATATGGATTTCAACATCACATGTATACAACAATAAACAAACATAGCCAACCATCAACCAGAGTGTAATTTACAACTGCATAAGCGTTAAAGATAAATAATTAACGCTCATCATAGCCTGTCAACCCATCGATTGGCATACAACTAAATATCGGGATTACTGTATGTCAATTATCATCCCAATACCCTTGTGAGGTTTTTAAACAACACACACTGAACATTATTTGTGAGTTGGGCAATGTGTAAAATTTATCATCCCAATCATTATCGGTTAAATGGGTATACATAAACAAATCGTCTGATTTGCAAATGAATATTTAGTTTCAACACATGACCATTTTATATGGTTCATATATTGAATAAAAAATATATTTTTACTGTTCAAATATTTTATTCCATACATGAATATTTTATATATTATATCCATTCAATAAAATGATATTTTTATTATTCAAATAATTTATTTCATACATGAATATTTTATATATTATATTCATTCAATAAAAATTGTAATTTTATTATTCAAATATTTTATTCCATACATGAATATTTTATATATTATATTCATTCAATAAAAATGATATTTTTATTATTCAAATATTTTTTCCATACATGAATATTTCATATACTATATTCATTCAATAAAAATGATATTTTTATTATTCAAATATTTTATTTCATACATGAGTATTTTATTCCTACATCGCAACACAATACAATACAGTCCAATCAAAAAAGTCGTCCATGGTTTGTGGACGATGGGGAGCAGTTCATATATGAGTTATAAATTAAATAACTGTACAAGAAATTATAGTGAGAAATTCTCACATTGTGTTTCCACTCCATCAGATTTATTGCTGAATTTCTAAACTGTTTGGTTCTGAATTTGTCTAAATTTCCAACTAGCTCCAATTGGACCCGGTTAGTCTTCTCGTAAAGCTCTCGGCTCCACGATCGCAATGGATCCAGTTTCACGCGATTTGGACTCATATGAAGAAGCTATCGCATTACAAACATTGGATGATTAACGATATAGTTAAGGAAATATTTAAAAATTAAATACCCTCTTAAATTCATCTTCCCCTTTCAAAACCGTAACCCCCCTGCTCCAGACCGTTGATCGCTTCCTACCACCGCCAGAGGCATCGCGCCTCCGATTAGAACCCATCAGGCAACGCGCTGCCGTGCCCTGCTTCTACGCCGTGAGGGGCGCCACATCCGGTGGCCTCCATCGGTTGGAATTTTCCCATACTGCCAGCCCTTTGGGCTCGAAATCCATGAAAAATACATCATGATAAATCTTCAAACCACCCTGGATTGGAAGCTTGTTCTTTGCTCTACCATTTTCGCTTTGAATCCATACTTTAGTTCGAATTGAGTGGAGAGATTTTAAGGGTTCTTTTTCGGAGCAAAAGGATCGTTGAAATGGGCTTGTGGCGGCTGAAGATAACGATGGAGCTAGGGTTTCTTTCTATAGATTTTTATATTTTTTTTATTATTTAATTCCAAAAATTCTTGTTTATAGTAACGACCTCCAAATCGAACCCAACGACTATCACCCCTAGCCAAATACCCCCATTCCGGACACAATGGATTATGTTTCGCAAACCAATTCCATCGCTTTGATCAATTTTTCTCAAAATTAAAACATAAATCAGTATTTATTTAATTTAAACGTACATTTTAATTTACCAGGGCCACATACTGACTCCAGAAATTATAGAAAAATAAATCTAGCTATGTTTTGATTATACGGTCCTAACATAACTAATTTCATCGAATTTGGAGACCGTTTGAAAAAGGGTCATTTTTTAGTCGATTAAATTCAAGTTGAATTGACCAAAGATGTTTAAATTCACCCCGCTCACATATTGATTCCAAAAATTATGAAAATTGGAATCTAACAATAATTTGATATTCCGGATCCAACAAAAGTGGTCTTGTCGAAAACGGAGGTCGTTTGCAAAATCGCTATTTCTAAGGGTTATATTTTATATAAATTCCATAGCGACTATTCTGAATTTTCAACTGGACATAAGTTTTTATTCCCGCTATGAAATCTGAATTTTTCACATTCATTGGAAAGACATTTTCAAATAGATTCAAATATTTCTAGTTTCACTTATATTCGGTTTATTTTGAATCTTGTACATTCATTTGCAATTTGAAATCGAATTTTCAAACTACCGCGCCATTTTCAATTCCTTTTATAGTTAAAATAAATATTTATATTCTAACTTCAATTTAACTAAATATATACGTTCTAATTCTATTCAAAATAAATTTCTTGTCCCTATTATTTAAATATATCATTCTAAATTTTCAAAATTCATTAAAATTGCCAAAATAAAAATTTTGAATTAGTTTTGATTTTCCGGGTTGTTACTATCTCCCCCACTTAAAATCCTTTCATCCTCGAAAAGGAGCGGAGCTGAAAGTTGTTTTACTAATCAACTCAACCTTCATTCTGGCGTTCATTCTACAACTTTTCAGTTTCTCAAAATTTTCAAATTCTTCAAAAATTTGGTTAACACCCTAAATTTTTGAAACATTTCGCCATAACCCCTTTGTACACGGAGGCATTTAAAACCTCAACCAGCCACGCAGGGCCCTCATCATCCAAAAAGAAAAAGCCAAGCGGCTAGCTAATCGGCTCATAAAATCATCCAAACCCAATAAATTTGTAAACAGGTACCTATTTGTCAGGCATACAATTTTATTCCTTTTCTCTATCCTCCTTGGTATGACCTGTTCAATACACATGTATGTACATGTATGCAGTTTCCAAAAAAATTCAATTCAGTTCAACATTCGACATAATTTGGCATATTGGTTTAAATGAATAATCACACAGCACAATCATCAATCAATTAGTTGATTAAATTTCCAAACATATAATTTTTATATATGTATACTCAAAAATCCAATTTTTAGTGCCAAATCACAACAATATATTCTAACTATATTTTGGCTCTCACACCAGTAAATTGGAAATTTATAGATATCCCACTTTCGAGACTCGAACATAAATACTGATGATGATGCATCATCATCGGAGTTATGCCCGGGCGAGCAGACTGTGATTCTATATCCATCCAGTATATTCGAGGCTTCATATACACGTGGATCAGATGTATATTAAAATCTCTATATACACGATAGTCCAAATCAATTTAAAATAAATATTCAAATACGTAGAATATGGTTTAAGTTTCCAAAACAAAATTAGTTTTCATTTTTATTTTAAAAATAACACTCTTTCAACTTATTCTAGGATACTGCTGATCCCATCTCTAACGAGTCATTCTCATTGGATATTACTAATCCAACCTCTGATGAATTCTTTCGCCTGGTTTTAATGTGTCTTGTTCTCGAGCTCTACAAACCGAAGCTATGATACCAACTGAAACGAACTGAACTTCCCCGTTCTCGAAGAGAAGAGAAAGAACGGATTGTCTGAGAACATGACAAATCGGAATGCAAACAGAAGAACATTTCATTGCTTATTACAACAATTTACATCAAAGTACAAGAATGTACAGAGTATGAACAAATAATATACATTTGATAAATGACAAAGATTTACAAATTACAATGCAGCATAAAATAATACAAAAACACAACTGAAAGAGATAAACGGATACAGAGCTTTCCGAATATCATTCCAGCTGTAAACCAGGATCCTGTGAATATAAATCTGGAAAACCAAAACAACTAGCTGCCCGTGTGGAAAATAGGGAACCCAGAGTTTAGGTTAAAACAATAAACTCCAGGTCAGTCATGTGACTGGTGTGAGAACTAAAACAGTTTTTTAAATCTTTACTTTAAAATAAAGTAAATCAAGGGACCACGCCGTATAACACAGAACGGATTTCCTCCCAAGAATACCAGTGCATATAACAAAACAACGCAATGCTTTTTGAAAAATTGAAGCTATTATAAGACCCAGGTCCCATCACACAATGCAATGCAAGCCGGAGGATAGGGTTTTCCTTATAATAGCCAAACATGCTTGGTATGTTTAAAACAAATCATTTGATACTATTATAAGTGCATAGTGTATAAAACAACTTCAAATATAAATGTATCAATCATAGACGGCATGGGTACCATTTATCATGTCGCCAATATTAGGCTCTACAATCAAAATCGAAATGTCACGTATTAGAAGTTGGATTTCCATCGGTGAACCAGGGCAAGGGATCATCCTCACCGTTTCCAGACGCTCTAGCCCGTGTCTCGGGAACAACCCCAAATGCACCTTGGATCGTCAGGGCTGGTCCACATGAGGTGGATTAAAATGCCTGAGCAATATGTTTTCCCGCCCTATAGGGCATAAACTGGTCATATATCGACCAAACCATCCATCGGCACCGCAGTGACCAATGTAACTGAGGCGCCAAGCTATCCATCATCCATATAAGTAAAACATCTGGGCTTGCAAAACCCATAAGCCACTCCTAGATAGAAGGAAACACATGCCCTCCCTGAAGTCCTCTACCGTTTCTAGTTCATACCGGGGTGTGAGGCTCGTGAATTAACGTTATACACAAAGCTTTGCTATATTAAGGCCGTGCTTTGATCATCGACCACAAGACTCTGCTTTTCAACAGAAGCCTTGATCATTTGCATCTCAGCATGCCACACAGGAAATTCACGCCATGCAATTAATGTCTATCAATAACACAATATGAAATCCAATGGCATACACACATCCATTTACAAGTTCATTCTGGATCTGAACAAAACCGGAGACACCTTATTCCTCGTCTCATATGTCCAATACAGGAGAGAGGTCCTCGCATAACCGATCGATCTCCAAGTACGTCTGAACGATCACCACTTATTACCTTATCTTGGGGGTACTGCCCAATTAAGACATCACTAATCATCCAAACGATGTGAAGACCTCTGTTCTTCGACCACTGTTTTCATCGTCGACATATCGTCAAATCAGTTATTCAGAATGGGATAAACCCGGTCTTTCCAAATAAGTCGCGCATATAATAAATAAGTGCTATAAAAACACAACATACACCTCATTCCAATTTTGAATATTCTTTTATTTAAATATTCATATCCTTTGGGAAAGGTTCCCATTAATTTTATCAAAGATAAATTCATTAAATTTATTCTTTAATCTTCCTTCGGATATCAATCCAAACCAAATTAAGGTTTATCCAAACTAGTCGGGATTAGCGCACCATACCAAAGTAATCATTTGTTTAATTTCCTAATCCGAACCTATTCATCCCACGGAGAAAAACCGGTAATACTCCATACCTAACACCATGGTGTCATCGGTAAAATTAATTACCATTTCACGTTCAAATATAATTAAAGATTTAACTATCACTTGGAGCAAAACAGATGATAATCCATTCTTGATCATTTCTTGAATTTGATAACTTATCAAATTCACATTTTTAATCTAATTAAAGATTTAATAAAACTCTATTTCAGTTTTAATCTCCAAAAATCATTACTTAAATGGTTTTCATCAAAGTTATGAAATTAATCTTATCTTTAACTGGGTTAAAAAACTAATGTCATTTAAAACACAAATCACGATAAACCCAAAATCCCATTCCATTAACAATGGAATCTTCACGGAAAACAGATCAATATATATAATCGACATAAACTTCCGTATCCGACTAATAATATAAATGGTATAACGGCAACGCCTTTTAAATTCCATATATATTAGCAGTCTTTCTCCACAGAAATTCACTTCGATTATTACCAAATCGAATTCCATTCCATTCCATTCCAATTTGTTTTATTAAATTGGAAAACTTTACTTTGAAAATTTTCTATTAGATCTTAATTAAAAGATTTATAAATTCCAAATCACATTTCATTGTAAATCGGTATAAAGAACGAATGAACAGTTCACAATAAACCCAATTCACATTCCATTTTTATTCCAATTATAAAATATAACTGGAAACTCTAATGATCTTAATTAAAAGATTTATTCTTTCCTCAACTGGGTTTAAGAACAGTGTTATTTAAGACGCCATTCACGACAAATACAAAATCCCATTTGATATTAAATATAAGGCTCTGAATAGAAAATATATCGGCTTATATTCAATATCAAATTCTGCAAACAACAAATATTGTATTGGAAATAACGATATTTGTATAATCATGGAATCCAACATCGAAATATTCTGAAGATAACTTCGATTCAAATCCATTCTAATTCATATATTGGAAATTCTGGTTATTTTGAATAAACCCATTTCAAATCCAATTCATTTATTTAAAAATATTGGATTATAATTCTAGTTCATAACTAGTTCATTTTGATAAAAATATTTTTTATCTTTACAAACGTGGAATTTTTCATCCAAATTCTTTCCAAATCAGTTATTATGATTTTACACAAATTATTGATATTTTTAATAATTTTATCGAGGCCCGTACAGTCGATTTCCATAAACGGTCATCGAACTACACTTACAACGACCTTTTCCAATTTTGATTTAGACATAATTCCAAACCCAACCGTTATATTTCAAATCTCTTATTTTAGTTGGAAGTCTCTTTCCGCTACAAACCCAACGGTTCCAGGTTTAGGAGAATCCGATGGTCGGATCTCCCGTAATGTCCATTCGAAGTCAATGGTCGAAATTCGCGAACGGCCGCGGTGCGGGGCGTTCTATTCAGGCCATTAAATATATATAATATATATATATTATATATATTTCGTCTATTTCCATCTAAAACATATATTATAAATTAGTTTTAAAAACGATTTCAACTTCATTTTCAATTTCAAATTAAATTTGAATACCCATAAATAAATTCGTTTTGAATTCATTTTAAAACGATTTCAATTTCATTTCAAATCAAATTTGAATATTCCTTAATAAATTCGTTTTAAATTCATTTTAAAACGATTCCAAATTCATTTCAAATTTCGAATCAAATTTGAATATTCCTTAATAAATTCGTTTTAAATTCATTTTAAATTGATTTCAAATTCATTTCAAATCAAATTTGAATATCCTTAATAAATTCATTTTAAATTCATTTTAAAACGATGTCAATTTCATGTCAAATTTCAAATCAAATTTGAATATTCCATAATAAATTCGTTTCAAGTTCATTTTAAAACGATTTTAATTTCTTTTCAAATTCCAAATCAAATTTGAATATTCCATAATAAATTCGTTTTAAGTTCATTTAAAAACGATTTCAATTCCATTTCAAATTCCAAATCAAATTTGAATATTCCATAATAAATTCGTTTTAAATTCATTTTAAAACGAATTTAATTCCATTTCAAATTCCAAAATCAAATTTTAATATTCCTTAATAAATTCATTTTAAAACGATTTCAATTCCATTTCAAATTCCAAATTAAATTTGAATATTCCTTATCGTTTAAAATATTAAAAAGATAATATTTTCAAAATATCTGATTTTGATTATACACTGAATATTACTTAAAAATATTTGTTAGTTCTGAATTGGAATCAGACTCAATCAATTACCATATAATTTCAGTTATATGGACTTCAACATCACATGTATGCAACAATAATCAAACACAGTTAACCATCATCCAGAGTGCAATATACAACTGTAAGCATTAAAAATAAATAATTAACGCTCATCACAGCCTGTCAACCCATCGATTCACATGTAACTAATTATTGGGATTAGTGTATGTCAAATATCGTCCCAATACCCGTGTGGGGTTTTCAAACAACACATACTAAACAATAGTTGGGCGGTGTGTAAATTTATCGTCCCATTCAATATCGGTTAAATGGGTTTACATAAACAAATCATCTGATTTGTAAATGAATATTTATTTTCAACACATGACCATTTTATATGGTTCATATATTCAATAAAAAATATATTTTTATTGTTCAAATATTATATTCCATACATGAATATTTTATATATTATATCCATTTAATAAAAATGATATTTTTATTATTCAAATATTTTATTCCATACATGAATATTTATATATTATATTCATTCAATAAAAATGATATTTTTATTATTCAAATATTTTATTCCATACATGAATATTTTATATAATATATTCATTCAATAAAAAAGATATTTTTATTATTCAAATATTTTATTCCACACATGAATATTTTATTCATACTTCATAACACAACACAAAACAATACAATACAGTCCAATCAAACAAGTCGACCATGGTCTGTGGACGACGGGGAACAGTTCATATATGCAGTTATAAAATAAATAACTGTACAAGAAATTATAGTGAGAAATTCTCACAATGTGTTTGCGCTCCGTCAGATTTATTTATGAATTTATGAAACGTTTGGGTTTCATTTTGTCTAAATTTCCAACTAGCTCCAAATTGGACCCGGTTAGTCTTGTTGTGAAGCTCTCGGCTCTACGATCGCAACGTATCTAGTTTCGCGCGATTTGGACCTCATATGAAGAAGTTATCGCATTATAAACATTGGATGATTAACGATAGTTAAGGAATTATTTAAAAATTAAATACCCTCTTAAATTCATCTTCCCCCTTTCAAAACCGTAACCCTCCTACTCCAGACCATCGACTTCTTCCTACCGCCGCCAAAGGCATCGCGCCTCCGATTAGAACCCGTCAGGCGATGGCCGTGCCCTACTTCTGTGCCATGAGGGGCGCCACGTCCGGTGGCCTCCATCGGTCGGAATTTGCCCCCGATCGCCGGCCCTTTGGTCGCGAAATCCATGAAAAACACTTCACGATAAATTTTCAAACCACCCTGGATTGGAAGCCTATTCTTTGCTCTACGATTTTCACTTTGAATCCACACTTTAATTCAAATCAAGTGGAGAGATTTTTAGGGTTCTTTTTTTGGAGCAAAAGGATAGTTGAAATGGGCTTGTGGCGGCTGAAGATAATGATGGGGCTAGGGTTTCTTTTTATAAATTTTTATATTTTTTTATTATTTAATTCCAAAAATTCTCGTTTATAGTGACGATCTCCAAATCGAACCCAACGACTGTCGGCCCTACCCGAATATCCCCATTTCAGACACAATGGAATATGTTACATAAGCCAATTTCATCGCTTCGATCAGTTTTACTCAAAATTAAAATACAAATCAATATATATTTTAGTTAAACGTACATTTTAATTTTTCGGGGCCACATACTGACTCCAAAAATTACAGAAAAATAAATCTAGCTATGTTTTGATGATACGGTCCTAAAAAAACTAATTTCATCGAATTTGGAGACCGTTTGAAAAACAGTCATTTTTCAATCGATTAAATTCAAACTAAATTGACCAAACACGTTTAAATTCACGCCGCTCATATATTGATTCCAAAAATTATGAAAGTTAGAATCTAACAATAATTTGACATTTCAGATCCAACAAAAGTGGTCTCGTCGAAAATGGAGGTCTTTTGCAAAATCGCTATTTCTAAGGGCTATATTTTATATAAATTCCATAACGACTATTCTGAATTTTCAACTGGATATAACTTTTTACTCCCGCTATGAAATTTGGATTTTTCACATTCTTTGGAAAGATATTTTCAAACATATTTAAATATTTCTGGTTTTACTAAAATCTAGTTTATTTTGAATCCTGTACATTCATTTGCAATTAGAAATCGAATTTTCAAACTACCGCGCCATTTTCAATTCCTTTTATAATTAAAATAAATATTTATATTCTAACTTCGATTTAATTAAATATATACGTTCTAATTCTATTTAAAATAAATTTATAGTCGTTATTATTTAAAAAAATATCATTTTAGATTTTCAAAATTCATTAAAATTGCCAAAATAAAAAATTTAAATTGGTTCTGATTTTCCGGGTTGTTACACTCCTCCACGAGCGGATAATTTCTCCAAGATATGCAAGTATTTCTATGCCATGGGAGTAAAGACATTCCGTGGAACCGAGACCTTTGTAGAAGCAAAGAATTGGCTTAAAGAGATGGAGGACTTGTTTGGGATTTTCGATGTTGACGACCGTGGGAAGATTCAGTTAGCCGCATGGCAGCTGAAAGATGAGGATTCACTCTGGTGGGAAGTGACGCAAGCAGGGCGTCCAATAGATGCTTGGGATGATTTCTGACAGAGATTCGAGTTGAAGTTTCTTTCTCAGGCAGAAGATAGTATGCAGATGGAAATATTTCTGGCACTTAAGCAAGGAAGCATGTGGGTTTAAGAGTATGTTAATAAATTCAATAAATGGTATGGTTTGGTTCGGAGCTGGTGAATACTCCACACAAGAAAGCTTTAAGGTTTTCAAGAGGATTGAATCAGCCCCTTCAACCATTTGCGTTATCTCATATTCCGATGGTGGCTACTTTTGAGAGATTGGTTGATATGGCGTTGATGCACGAAGATAGAAAAGGGGAGAAGAAAGGAACTAAGACTATGAGATGCAAAACAAGAAAGTGTGGCCCAAGAAAAAATAGTAACAAAAAAAGAAAGATGGAAAGAACGAAAAAGCTTAGGGGAAGAAGAAGTGTCATAGTTGTGGACGGGTGGGTCATCTGAGCAAAGATTGCAGAAAAAGGAAAAATGTTTGTTTCCACTGTGGTAAGGTCGGACACTATCGAGTGCCCGAAGAAGCAAGGACAGGGCCAAAGGGCAGGATCTTCTGGAGGGCAGGTGCATGCTCTCGAGGCCTGTGTACCAGATAGAGGTAGGAAAGTTTCGGTGGAAGGTTTGATTTCTCTTTCCGATCATCCTGTTATGACTCTTTTTGAATCAGGTGTTTCACATTCTTTTATATCTGATTCTATGTTTGAATCTCCGCATCTAAGTACTAGTATTGTTTCTGATCCAGTTATTATCTCAAACCCCATTGGGGGTAAGGCTCATCTATCTGTGATATACCGAGATTTGAGTGTTAGAGAATGGAGTTTTGATGACAGCAACCTTATTTCAATATTAATAGATTATAAAATATAAACTAACTCTGTTGTATAGAATATATAAATATATATACATATGCAAGATTTATTTACAGGAAATATTACTGAAGACTGTACAGTTTAAAGATATTAGAGATTCAGAGTTCAGAGAAATTTCAAGACTCATGAGTATTCAAGATTTCATGAGTTCAAGAGTTCAAGACTAATATAGTAATATAGTCTAGATTATGTGAGACTCTAAATAGCACTCCAGGTTCAAATTCAAATTCTGATTTTCAAATTCTATTAAATTCTATCTTTAACCCATTCTATTTTATTTTCTATCTTTTCTATTTTCGTTTCTTACTTTACTTTTGTTTCCAAACTTAATTTTTATATATTTATATTCTTATACATTATATTTATATAGTTTTAAACTTTATAATTGAAACGACCCAAACTCGCCCTTTTGGGAAAGCCCGGATTGAGTTGAGAACATGAAAAATCAAAACACAAATGACAAAATATTTCATTGCTAATTACAACAATTACATCAGAGTACAAGAATATAACAGAGTTTGAACAATTAATATACATCAGAAAAATATCAGATATTTAAATTACATAGCAGCGGAAAAATAATACATAGTACAACTGAAAGAGATACACGAATACAGAGCTTTCCTTATATAGCTCCAGCTGTAAATCCAGGATCCTATGAATATAATATCTACAAAATCAAAACTACTAGCTGCCCGTATGGAAAATAGGGGCACCCAGAGTTTAGGTTGAAACAAAAAACTCCAGGTCAGTCATGTGACTGGTGTGAGAACTAAAACAGTTATTAAATCTTTACTTTAAAAGGGAGTAAATCAAGGGACCGCGCCTATAACATGGAACGGGTTTCCTCCCAAGAATACCAGTGCATAGAATAAACAACGCAATGCTTTTTAGAAAAATGAAGCTATTATAGGACTCAGGTCCCATCACACAATGCAACGCAAGCTGGAGGATAGAGTTTTACCTTATAATAGCCAAACATCCTTGGTACGTTTAAACCAAATCATTTGATACTATTGTAAGTGCATAGTGTATAAAACAACATCAAATATAAATTATTCAAATATAAATGTATCAATCATAGACGGCACAAGTACAATATATCATGTCGCCGTACTAGGATCTACAATCAAAACCAAAATGTCACGTACTGGAAATTAGATTTCCGTCATTAGTCGAGGCAAGGGATGTACTCCTCATCGTCTTCGAGACACTCTACCAAATGCCTCAGGATCTCCCGCAGTATACCCTTGGATCCTCCAAGGCCGGTCCTCTCTTACGTTTGAGGATTGGCAATTCCCGAGCACACGTTTCCCGGTCCTATAGGATCTATCCATCGTCTCCGTAGTAACCGATATATCCGAGGCGCCTCGCAATCCGTCATCCATATAGGTAAAAATACAATAAATGTCTGAGCTCCATACCATGACACCACCCATAGCTAGAAAGAAATGTCATGTCCTCCTTGGGTCCCTTTTCCCTTTTTGACTCATACCGAGGTGTGAGGCTCGTGAATTAATGCTATACACAAGGCCATGCTATTTAAAGCTGTGCTTTGATTATCAACCATAAGACTCTGATTTTCAATAGAAGCCTTAATCGTTTGCATCTCAGCACGCCACATAGACAATTCATGCCATGCGACTGAGTCTATCGATATACAACCTCTGAGCTTGTACGTCCCAGAGAAGGGCGTTAAGCAAGAGAATAAATTCTCCGTCGCCAAATAGATATATATTTAATAGAGATCAATCAACACAGAAAAAAATCCAATGTCAGACACACATCCATTAACAAGTTCGTTCTAGGTCTGAACGAAACCGGAGGTACCTTATTCCTCATCCCATATGTCCAATACAGGAGAGAGAGGTCCTTGCATATCCGGTCGATCTCCAAGTACGTCTGGACGATCACCACTTATTACCTTATCTTGGGTGTACAACCCAATAAAGACATCAGTAATCATCCAAACGATGTGAAGACCTTCGGTCTTCAACCACTGTCTTCATCGTCGACTTATCATCGAATCAGTTAATCAGAATGGGTATAAACCCGGCCTTTTCGAATAACTCGCGTATATTATAAACAAGTGCTATAAAAACACAACAAATGCCTTATTCCAATTCTAAATATTCTTTTGTTTTAAATATTCATATCCTTTGGGAAAGGTTCCCATTAATTTTATCAAAGATAAGTTCTTTAAATTTATTCTTTAATCTTCCTTTGGATCTCAATTCAAACCAAATTAAGGTTTATCCAAACTAGTCAGGATTAGCACACCTTACCAAAATAGTCATTTGTTTAATTTCCTAATCCCTACTTATTCATCC
This sequence comes from Allium sativum, assembly GCA_030737875.1. Lineage (NCBI taxonomy): Eukaryota > Viridiplantae > Streptophyta > Magnoliopsida > Asparagales > Amaryllidaceae > Allium > Allium sativum. The sequence continues at coordinate 29,246 of JASFAX010006576.1, forward strand.
TATGGAGCAAAAATGGTAATACTCCATATCTAACACCACGGTATTGTCGGTAAGTTTAATTACCATTTCATGTTCAAATCTAATTAAAGATTTAACTATCGCCTGGAGTAAAACTAGTAGTACTCCATTCTCGATCATTTCCCAAATTTGATAATTTAAATTATCATATTCACATTTCAATCTAATTAAAGATTCATTAAAAATTCACTTAGTTTCAAGCTTCCAATAATCATTATTTAACGATTATTTATCTTTGGGAAATCAAACATGCCACATTGACAATCTACACCATACCACTGATTTATGCCGATATATAACCTCTAAACTCATATGTCTTAGAGAAGGGTGTTAAGCAAGAGAATAAATTCTCCACCACCAAACAGATATATATTTAACAGAGATGAACTTCGAAATACAATGTTAGACATGAAATCATGTCTTTAACTAGGTTAAAGAATCGATGTCGTTTAAGACACAATTCACGATAAATCCAAAATCATATTCCATTAATTATGGAATCTTCATGAAAAAACAAATCAATATATATATATATATATCAACTTCCATATCCGACTAATAATATAAATTGAACCATGACAAAGCCTATTAAATTCCATATACATTAACAGTCTTCCTCCACAGAAGCTCACTTTGATTATTACCAAATCGAATCCCATTCAATCCCAATTTATTTTATTAAATTAGAAAACTTTACTATGGAAAATTCTACTAAATCTTAGAATAAAGATTTATAAATTCTATATCTTAACTTCATTGTTAATCGAGTTAAAGAACAAGTGTTATTTATAACACCATTCACGATAAACCCCAAATCCTATTTTTAATTGAATTCCAATTAAATATTAATTAATTAGTAAACTTCTCTAAATCTTAGTTAAAAGATTTATTCTTTTCTCAACTGGGTTTAAGAACAGTGTTAATGAAGACACCATTCATTACAAACCCAAAATCCAATTTAATTTTAAATACAAGGCTCTGAATAAAAATTATATCGACTTATATTCAATATCAAATTTTGAAACCAACAAATATCGTGTTGGAAATAACGATATAAATATATCTTCCAAATTTCCATAACAATAACCGTATAATCACGAAATCTAACATCAAAATATTACGAATATATGATTTCCATTCAATATCCGTTCCAATTTGTTCGTTGGAAATTTTTGTTTATATTAAAACCATTCGTGAATCTAATTTATTTTATATAAAAGTTATTGGATTTCAAATCTAGTTAATAACTAGTTCATTTTGATACAAAAATATTTTTATCTTTACAAAGATGGAACTTTTCATCCAAATTCTTTTCAAATCATTTATTATGATTTTACACAAATTATTAATATTTTTAATAATTTTATTAAGGCCCTTTCCGTTGATTTCCATAAACGGTCATCGAACCGCACTTACATCGACCTTTTCCAAATTTGATTTGGACATAATTCCAAATCTAACCATTAGATTTCAAATCTCTTATATTCTTTGGAAAGCTCTTTTCGATACGAACCCAACGGTTCCAGTTTTAAGAGAATCCGACGGTCGAATCTCCCGTAATATCTATTCGAAGTTAATGGTCTAAATTCGCGAACGGTCGTGGCGCGACACGTTCTATTCAGACCATTAAATATATATATATATATACATATATATATATATATATTTCATCGATTTCAATTCAAAACATATTTTATAAATTCATTTAAAAAAGATTTCAACTTCATTTTCAATTTTAAATCAAAATTGAATATTCCATATCATTATAATATTAAAATGATAATATTTTCAAGACATCAGATTTTGAAATCATTTCCTTTACGATATTCATCATAAAAATGAATAAAATCGATATAAGTATCATTCGCG
>JASFAX010006577.1:0-31127 GCA_030737875.1 Allium sativum
ATCCCTCTACATACTCATTTACGTCCTTGTTATTCAATATCAGCTGCCAGCCACCCCTCTTTCCTTTGCAAACATAGACTCCTCCTATTTCAGTGTACTGGAGGCAATCTCTTACAAACTCCATAAGCACACTGTAAGAAAAACAGTCTACATCATATTGTTTTACTAGGAAAGATTTTCCATCCACGTATAATGTCCTTTGAAACTCTCCGTCATGGTGCAGCCGAATATTTATAAGTACATCCAACCTGTACAAAATGAATAAATAGAACAAGGTATGATAAAGTGGAAAAAAACAACAATTAACATTTTGGACTATAACAAATTTATATGACAGTAAAGAATGACATTAAATCATAAAACATGTGAATAATGTAAATTGCATTATGAAAAAAGAGTGCCAAATACATTAATCAAAGATAATAATTTACAGCTAAAAAAAGTGTCAAATACATCATAAATTAGACAATAGATTAGACCAAAATAAAGCAATAACAACGAGGAATATTTTTGTCCTAAGGAGATGGAACATAAGGAAATTCTGTTTCTAGTTCTATTATGGGGACATCATCCCTAATCCAACCCCCATCAACAACTTCTGGTTCTAGTTCACTACCTATGCCAATATCATGTGAATGCGGATTGCTCATGTCTTCTTCCATTGCATTTTGATTTTCACCATCACACCAATCTCTCGGCAATTTTTGAATAACGTAATGACTGTTCTTTTCAACTGCATCTTCTATATAAAATACTTGCTGCACTTGCGAAGGCAGGACATAAGGATCAGTTTTATGGCACTTACTAAAATTTATTCGAGTAAGACCGTATGAATCTTTTTCCTCCTAGTACCAGCAACACTTAAAAAGGATCACGGTGAAAGCTCCCCAATAATCAAGCTCAAAATTTTCTTCGATTGATCCATAGTAATTGTCATCACCAACTATTGGGTTTGGTCTTTCGAACTTGCAAAGCTGGCGGTTTTGGCAGTCAAAAATACACCACTATTTTGTGTGGTACACCGAGAATCTCTAAATTTTGTGTGGAATCTATATCCATTTATTACATAACCGGTAAACTTCCTAGCTACTCGATTAGGGCCTCATGCAAACACCTCTAAATCTCTTGAAATATTATCCTTTTTCAGAACCTCTTCTTTTAGCCAATTGCAAAACTTTTCGAAATGTTCTCGTTCCCTTTTGTATCTTCTTGGATTTGCAAGACCATCCATAAAAGCTCGATGAACCCTAAATAATAATTAAGGTCAAAAAACTACGAAATGCAGGTATTAATTTATAGTTAAGGAAAATGATATAGGAACATAAGAACTTACTCGATCAAACTCTCAATTTCTTTATTACCGGAATTGAATAGAATATAGCGATGCATTGCATTCCAATCTGCATATTTCAAATTGAACATCTTTCCATCTTTATTCTTCTTTGTTCCAAAATGATATTCCAAATCTGTTGGACATCTTCCAAAATCAATCGACATGTTTTATGTTTCTCCATCAACGCTTAAAAATCTTGAACAGGAAGTCACACACTCTTTTGCTAAGTAACCTTCTGCAAAGGAACCTTCCGGTCTGTTTCTATTTCGAACATATGATTTCAGCTTTCCTAGATATCGCCCAATTTGATACATGCATCTAAGGTGTTCAGGCCCGCCGTATTCGATTTCTCTGCATAAATGAACAGGCAAGTGTACCATTATATCGAAAAAAGCTTGTGGAAAAATCATTTCAAAATGACAAAGTATCTCGACAATTTCTTTTTGCAGCCTCTTGATATCATCTACTTCGATAACCTTGCTCCATAGTCCTCTAAGGAATGCACTTAAATCTGATCATTGATAACGCAACCTCGGGTTTCGACGCTTTCATCATGACAAATTGTAATAAATAGTGGAGTATGAAATGAGCATCATGACTCTTATATCTCACAGCCGTTCTCTCTTTCATGTGCACGTACCGGCTAACATTCAAGGCATAACCATGAGGCAGTTTAGCATTCTTCAATACAGAGCAAAAGATTTCTTTTTCCTTATTTGTCATATCAAATATTGCAGTTCTAATTTCAACATGCTTTCCATCCCCACATTCAACAGGATGAAGGGCCTTCCTTATGCCCAACTCCTGTAAATCCAAACGAGTGTTTAGGTGATCCTTCGACATGCGACCTATATTAAGCGAGGTACCTAATATTTTGTCGCATATGTTCTTCTCTATGTGCATGACATCCAGGTTATGTCGAAGCGGATTATGACACCAATATGGTAAGTAAAAAAGTATTGACTTTTTTTAAAAGGGCCATCACTTTTACCCGTTTCCTTGGTCTTATCCCCAAACTGATTTTTGTATCCCTGCAATAACTCTTCAATATCTGTTCCTGATAATATTTCTGGAATGCTCCCCATTTCAGTTTTGCCATTAAATCTCCTCTTATCAACCTTCCACTTATGTGTTGGATCAAGAAATTTTCTAGGGTTCATACAACACATTTATTTGATATGCTTCAAATAATTCGAAGAAGTTTCATAACGGCGTACTGGACATGCTTGTTTCCCCTTCGTGCTTCAACCTGACAACATGACATATCCCCGAAAATCACTAATGGTCCATAAGATGCTTGCACGTAAATTAAAATACCCATCAGTCAAGGAGTCATTAGTTTCGACGCCAGCATTACATAACGCTTTCGATTCTGCAATTAAAGGCTGCATATATACGTCATTGCTGTTCTTTGGAGAATCTGGACCAGATATTAATGTTGAAAGAATCAAATTCTCTTGTTTCATACATAACCAAGGCGGAATACTGTAGTTTACCAACACAATTGGCCATGTACTATAACTTGAACTCATTGAACTATATAGATTAAATCCATCAGATGCTAGACTCAATCTAACATTATGATTTTCTGATGAAAAATCAGGATAACGAGCATCAATCATCTTTCATGACATACCATCAATCGGATGTCTTAGTTTTTCATCTTCTTTTCGTTCCACTTGGTGCCATCTCATAAGTTTGGAATTTTTTTTGCATATAAACATCCTTTGTAACCTTGGTCTTAGTGGAAAGTACCTCATAACATTTTCCGGCACTTTGTGAATCAACTTTGGTTGATCATTATTATTAGCGATGTCTTTTTTTTCTTTTACAACTCACCTTGAAAAACCACAAGTGTCACAAGCCTGTTTATCTTTATTATTTGCCCAATATAACATGCAACTGTTTGGACAGACATGTAATTTTTGGTAACCAAGACCTAAATCCTTAAAGACACTCTTTGCAGCGTAGGAAGACAAAGGCAGTTGGGTATCAGGAAAGGCTTCTTTTATAAGCTTTAATAATTCTACAAGAGCAGACTTGATAATTCCATAAGCACACTTTAAATGATAAAGCTTGATCAAGAAACTTAGTCGAGAAACTTTAGTACAACCAGGATATAACTGTTGATTTCCTTCTTCAACATGCCGATATAATCACATAGCCTCTGGATTTGGTTCTACTTCAAAGTCCCCTGGATTTTGATTTTATTTGTAACCCGCACATTTGAACATAACATCTAAATTATCCTCAAAATCCATCTCCATTTCACAATCCATACAGTCATCAACACCTATTAATTTCGTTTGTGAAACCTCACAAATCCGCCAGGTATGTACTGGAGAAGGGTCATTAATAATAAGATGATCGTATATGACATTTTCACAATACCAATTATGTTCTGTATATTTTTTGCAGGGGTACTTCATATCATCACCTACTTTATAAATGGGAAATGCTTTCTTATAAAAGCTTTTACCCCTCTTACATATTCTGCACTCGATCTCGGAAGTCATATCCATATGTAATACTTATTATCCGTTGTCACAATCTAACCACCCCCTAATAAGACTAAATTTGATACCACTAACAGTTTCAAGACACGAACATGGGCTACCCTGTAAGGTTTGATTAAATTAGAAATAAAAATACAAAAAGTTAATAATTTACAAATATACATAATTAGTGCGGTGAAATCAGTGTATGGCCAAATCAATGATTGCTTTGATTTGAATTATCACTAACTTTTGATACTGAATTATTAGGAGAATGCATAAAACAAGCAACTAAGAATACTAAACACAAATTCATAACATTACATGGCTGCACCAAAACAAAACCGTTAGATACAAAGACTATACAGGTGATACAAAGACGATACAGTTATACTTAATACAAAGAATGATACAATACTTTAATTTTGTCTTCTAATGTTTAGTCCTTGAAGCTGGTCGTTAAGTTTACTAATTCAGTTCGAAAACCAATAAATCGATTTTGCAGCGTTGTAAATTGATGTTGCAATTCATTTGCATACTTAGCTGCTCGACTTGGAAACTGATGATCAATCCACTGCCAAAAGGTACACCCTGTGGGATAAACACAACATCTAAAATAATGACGACCAATATTAAATCCAATCGAAATAACATCTTCTACAACGGCATACCCACACTTATGCATTATGATTGGTGAGTCAACTTGTTGTTCGTTGACCACTTGGTTGTTTTGAAGCTGATGACACAAGGCAATATGACTTTGTCGCCGCATTGCCCTTTCTTCACGTCGTTCTTGTTCTCACTTTTGTTTTCGGAGTTCTTCTTGCTCTAGTTCACACTCACGCAAATCATCATAGTGCCTTTCTTGCATCTCTATATAGAAATCAGTAAGAGTTTCTGGTGATGATGGGTTTGACAGTCCTAGATCACCCATGCCCAGGGTATCTTCATAGTCATATGATATAGGAAGAGAAATAGGCATTATTTAACTACAAACAAAAATAGACATTTAAACAATTAAATTGGATTTCTTTTTTCTTTTGCCCTCTGAATTTTTTTTCCACTTTTCGCAATTTGACATTAAACATGTTAAGTCAATGTCAATTTATTTACCAATACATCAATGGTTTGGCAAACATAAAAATACAAAACTTGCACAATTTCAAAACATGCAAACATATAAATACAATACTTCATGTATAAAAAAACCCGAAATATTCAGATAAAAAACCCCAAACATATGAACATTCAAATAAAAATGAGCAGCAAAACCCTAATTTAAGGCAATCAGTATACCCAAATAACATAGAGAGTTTGAATGTAGACCATAATAAGTTAGAGACGAAATCACCTAAATAAAACCAAAATGATGAAGCCTTAACTACCTGTAGTTGTCCTAAATGATTCAAATTGGAGGTGTAAAGTTTGTAAAATAGGAGCAGTCGGAGGTATATAGTTTGTAGTCGGAGATAGAGTAGCAATCGAAGGTGTTTTGGAGGTGTTTGTGGATGGATTTCGTGGAGAGAGACGAGTACAAAGGGAAGAGTAAGAGGGAGATTTTTTTTTTAAGGGGAAGTATTTCGTGAAGGTGGAAAACGTCGGGCCAAAATTTCACATAACTGAAATGGGGATCGGTTTGAACCGTTGGATCAATCATCATCTACGATTATTTATTTGTTTATTCTGATAACGCGGATCGCTGACGTGGATTGTATTTATGTAAAGCTACACTTAGAACCGGTTTTGCACGTCATAGCACTAGAATTCCAACCGCAACAGTGCATTCACGTCTAATGCAACAACATATGAATATTGTTGTAGAAGATCAAAGAAACCATATCTTTCGCCATACTTTTCATGCAACGCACACACATTAGTGTCGAATGTGCCCACTTTTCATGCAATACACAGACATTAGTGTCGAATGTGCCAACTTCTCCAAAATAAAGTTCAAATTGATATATAAGATCCAAAATATGTTGGAATCCTTCCAGAAAAGATCCTTTGGGAATCTTTGGAATATTGCTTTCAAATGAAAGTCACAATTCTTGATTTGATCGTGTACATTTTGAGACACGTTGAAATTAAATTTTCAAAAAAAAAAATCATAGTTAGGTAGTTTGTTAGCCCTGCCTAAATACTTAACTAAATTGAATATTTTAAAATATAGAGTTCAAAGTTTCATCAATATTCATTGCTACAGATTAAATAGGCCATAGTTTCATTAATATTCAATCGAGAATATATGTTAGATAATTCAAAGCAGCTTTCAAATGAGTTAGACAAGTCGGGTCGTCCTTTGTTTAAAAAGGTTGAACGATTAAACTAAATATAATTAAATCGAGCTCGTCATGTAGTGCTATTCGTAATTTTTCAAAATAAATTTCAAATTGATATATAAGATCCAAAATATATCGGAATCCTTCCAAACAAGATTCTTCATGACTTACTGGAATATAGCTCTCAAATGAAAGTTACATTTCTTGATTTGGTCAAGTATATTTTGAGATATGTCTAAATTAAATTTTCAAAAAAAAAATCACAATAAGGTAGTTTGTTAACCATACCCACATAATTCAGAATTCCTTGCGAATGAGTTAAACAAGTCGGATCATCCTCTACTGAGTTAAACAAGAGTATGTTATATAATTAAATATAGCTTCAAAATACTTTCATAACAACAACAATACAATGCGAAAACATACTACATAAATTGTTGATCATTTTCAATTGCTAAACATAAAAAGTTACAAAAATACAATAAGCCTAAAGTTGTAGTAATGCTTATCCAGAGGCATACCGCGTAAGCTAGCTACAGAAAAGTTCATATGCTTCGTGACTAATAAATTTCATTCTGTATTCTGATAGATAACGCAAATCAAAAGTAGAATGATCCTTCTGAAAAACATTTTCTTCAATAATCTCGATAATCTCGCGGTAACAATTGCAAGCTTCCGCAAAACCACAATATGGTTTATGGATTTCTAATTACGACTGCATCGTGGGATAGTCATGATAGTTGTTGTAACCTTTTCTCACCATGTTCCAAAACATTTCATAACTTACAACATCTGTACACAACATAATATCACGTCTACTATCAACTTCAAGATATGCTTTCACGAGAATAAGTAACTCCAAAGAAGACAATTAATGGTGGATATCTCTGTTCATCTTAGAGAAGAAAATGAACATTTATAAGCAGTAAGAATACCTAGTTTAAAAGTCTCAATTGTAGCCACATTATTTACAAAGACTATAGACACGTTATTCACAGTCTGCAGCTACATTATGTAAAGAAAGTAGTTGTAGTTAGTCGCATTCGGTGTAAGGGTTAAGATTGTAGCCACAATATGTACAAGAAGTGGCAACAATGATTGGTCGCAGTCAGTTACTATAGCCACGTTGCATGTTTTTCTTATCACTTGGCAGCATTCACTCACTTTTCAAATGGACCATTCACTCAATACACTGTAGCCACTTAGTGATAAAGATAGAGTAACTGTTGTGGTCATGTTAGGATAATAAATGAGTAGTTGTTGTAGCCACTTAGTGATAAAGATAGAGTGCTTTCTGTAGCCATGTTGGGACAATAAATGAGTGGTTGCTGTGGCCACTTAATGATAATGATAGTGGATGTCGTAGACATGTTGGGTTATTAAATGAGTAGTTGTTGTAGCCACTCAGTGATAATGATAGAGTGGTTGTTGTAGCCATGCAATCAGATTAATGTAGTTGTCTTTCTCCATTATATATACCTGTATTCTACAAAACTCAAACGCACCATTACAAAAGGCTAACACAAAAAATAATCAAACACCTTGACAATCAAGTAACTCAAACTCGTTGACAATCATGGATCCAAGCATATACTATCAGTACTATCAAGACATGAACCAAACCTACAACAACAAACAAGAAATGCACAATGAGGCAGTAGAGTTTAGAATCAACAAACAATGATGGGATATTCTTACTTTCTTGGTAAGGGATCAACGAGCAACCGTCGTGGTAGTATACCTGGATGGATTGACCGACGATATAAGATGCACTACAAGGATGGCCATGAAAGGCTGATGAGGGGCTACTTTATTGATAATCCAACCTACGATGTAACATTGTTCCACCATCGATTTTGGATGGGTCTAAATATTTTCTCTAAAATTTATCTCAAACTTCATCAAACTAAGCCATATTTCACTTATAGACTAAATGGAACACTAGATCCCGGACATTCCCCCGCATCAAAATCTCAAAGGCTTTAGATATATTAAGCTACGAAAAATCTAACGGTCATATGGATGAATATTTCAGAGTTGCATCATCAACAACAATTGAGTTCCTGAAGGGTTTTTATAAAACATTATTGAAAAGTTCGGTAAGGAATACCTACGAGCGTAGAGACCAAATGATGTAAGCATGATACTAACCAGAGTAGAAGTCATAGGTTTTCCAAGTATGCTTAGAAGTTTAGATTGCATGCACTGGGCATGAAAAAACTGTCCAATAGATTAAAAATGAATGTTCATAGGACACAAAAAAGTATGACAATGATCCTTGAAGCGGTTGCAACAGATGATTTATGGGTTTGGCAAGCTTTCTTTAGAGTGTCAGGTTCATTAAACGATATAAATGTTTTAAAATGGTCATATATATTCTATCAAGTTCAGATGGAATTTCAATGAACGTTACATGTAAAGTTGGTATTGTTGAGCATTAAACATGACATTACCTGCTCGTTGGAATCTACCTAAAGTGGAGAACTTTAGTATATGGATTTAGAGTAACAAAAAATGACAAAGAGAGCTTTTTACTGAAAAAATGGCAAGCTATAGGAAGGATATCGAACGAACGTTCAGTGTCTTACAAGCAAGGTTTCAGATTCTATGAAATCCTACTTAGTTTCATGATGCAAGAGTTTTATCAGAAATGATGTATGCTTGTATAATAATTCATAATATGAATGTAGAGTCTGAAAAAGATGAGTATAGAAATCGAAGACTAATTACTCAGAAATGTTTAAGGGTTCTAACAGAAGATCCAATAGAGACATAAATTTGATGGAGGAATATTTAGTCATGGTTCAACATATTGAAGATCAAAATGCATACTTTCTACTACTTGACCAGTTGATGGACCATTTGTGGTCACACAAAGAAAGGAATAACATGAATTATCAGGCATGGTTTATTGCAGTTGTTTCTGCTTGCAAGTTTATTTATTGTACTAAGTTGTCGAGGTCTTATATTTGCTACTTTGTTGACAGTATTATGTTTTAAGAATTATATGTTGTTAATTATGTAATATTATTATGAAACTTATTTAATAAATTGATGTCGGGCCTTACCTTGAAATACACAATAATACTATAAAATTACATCAGTTACATAAATAGCACACACATAAAGCATAAGTTACTTAGAGAAACATATACAGTACACACATGAGGACTTAAATAAGTACAATACAACTATATTACAATGCAACCAAACATCTAAATCTCATCCATATACGAGCCACTACCGCTTCCACTACTGCTTCTGCTTCCTCTTATTTTCTTATATGTTTCCAACTGCTCGGTTATTAGTTCATGTTATAAAGGAGAAAGCTAACTGAAATCACAAGTCGTCACTTTGATATAATTCTTCTCTCACATCAAACTTTCTTCCCCTCGTGGGATCATCTTATGAGCTCTCAATCATCCATGATTGTCTTCCGAAATTCGGCTTCGTTGTGGGTTCTTTGAGCTGAAAAATTGGATCCATGCTCTCTTGTTTGTCTAGCAGAAGTCTCTAAAGTTCCAACGAATCTAGAGAACTCCGCACTGCATTGCTTTAACTGAATTGACTTGTTTCTACCAATAAGACGTCCGTCTCTGCTTCCATATAACGGAGATCTTTCTCGCAAACTTGTTTTGTTGCTCAAACATGAAGTTGCCCGGGTTCCTCCATTTCGGTAAACTAGACAGAAGCTCAAAGCAATCCTGAAATTTGAATGGTTGTCCATATTGTAGCTAGTATGCCTTATGCGATTTTTTAATCTGTAAGACAAATCCAAAAGGGTATGGATATATAAAACTACTAAAACAAAATACATTATAAAAGAAGTTTAAAATAATATTGTATTTGAAATGTCATAAGGAGCGACCCCGCTTTGCTACCTACTTTGCAATCTAGTAAGCATCGCCAAATAGTTTTGGCATGCGGCATTCATAACCCGATAACATTCTCTTAATGATCCCCAATTCTTGCTCATTGGTTCCAAAGTGTTGTAGAAATTCGCAGCTCTTTCCCAAAATTCCCTACCTTTCATATTATTGTCAAAAATATTGTTTTACGAAATGTATTCCATGCTTTAGCAAGTGAAATATACTGCCTAGAAGTAAACTTACATTGCTTTTTTCTACTGCCAACTGTCGTTCCTTTTTCTTCGACATTTCCTTCCTCTATGTCTTCTATGCTGGTTTCTATCGCCATTCGTCTAAATTTACTTATCATATGTCAAAAATGCCAACTAAGGATTTCCACTTCCTTTTCTTCTTGTCATATTCCGGGCTAGAAGGCGCAAGAATTCATCATCTGCGTCTTCATTGTCTGCCCCTTGGTTCTCATCTTCCGCTGCCTCCAGCTCTGAACTATCAATAGTTTTTTCGTTAGCAGGAGAATTTCGTGCATAAGAAAACTGTCTTTGGAAATTCCGCATGGCTTCGTGGTCACGAATCTTTGACTATTGCGCATTAAGGTAATGATGTTGATTTTGATAGGTCTACATCATCATTGACATGAACAATGAATGATCATCATGTACGCCTACCGGAGAATGTTGTTGGTAACACTGTTGTGGGGCAGTAGAATGAACGGAAGGAAAGTTAGAACGAGCGAGCGATTGTTAAGTCTGACTATAGGGAAAACTTGAACACGGTGAGAATCCGTACTCAATAGATGGACGGGTTTGTTGTTATTGTGTTGAACATTGGTTGAGAAATCCAGTAGAATGCGGTTTGGACATGGACATGGGTTTCTTGCCCATAAATTTTTTGTCGAGTCGTTTGGATGTAGAAGACATTTTGAAAAAGTAGAGGTTGAAGAAGATGATGACATGGTTGTGTGGAAGAAGGATATGGTGGAGTGATGGAAGGTAAATGGAAAATAGAGTCATTGCACTAGTCGTTGCTGGGCAACAGTTCTATTAGTATAACGACAAAGACTTTGCCGTTATACCATTATAATGACAGCCTCTGTTTAGCCAACCAACCACCAAACTGGTTTGAACTTGCCACGGCGAAATGAACAAACCACACCTAAATGCTTTGCGACTTGTTTAGTAACTGAATATGCCATTGTTAGTTGTGCCCTAAGTATTTGGATCTCCATCTATAATACATAGGAAGGAGTTAGGCAGAAAAGACATTTAACTTTTATTGTGTTAGTCATTTACATGATCATCATTTACGTGATCACCCGACAACAAACCTATAATTTGCTACTATCAATGTCGTTATTTTGTTAGATATCAAGTAATCATATATAATTGAAAGACATGTGCGTATGAAATGCATGAATAATATAATTAGAAATAGAGTTAAATTCCAACACACTTAGTAAAAGGTAATTAATTATGTTAAATTCCAATATTTTCTGTCACACATAGTAAAAGGTAACAAGCTTTGTTAAATTCCAATATTTTCCAACACGCTTAGTTAGAAGTAATAAGTTCTGTTAATTCCAATATTGTAAAAAAAAAAAAAAGTTTTTCGTTATCTTTCAAAAGTATTGAACTTTCCTACTAATTTTTAGGTATGTATAACAGAAACTAGTAAGACTTGATCAAAGTAATTGATGAGTCGTCATAATGTAATATGTTTCATTATCATAGGAACTATAATGCACGCATACGTTATGCTTTACATAAGTTCCATATACAGACTAAACTTCCCAATTTTGACAAATATTCATGTATTAACTAACGTTATGCACTGGTACTTGAAGCAGAAACTTGATCGATGGCAGCAGCAGACACTGCGTTGTTTTTAGAGCCAACCTACTCAGGATTATTACCAACCATACTTCGAATATCTTCCCTAGCAACCATATTATGTGCAGAAACTCGCTGAAGAAGCCCAGTCCTACCATTAGCTGAACTGCTAGTGTCCCCATGCCTACGCCATGTTTTAGGTCCGTCCCTAAAATTAGAAGGCATATCCCTATTACCATCCAACGGGCAATCATCATGGGTATTTCGTTCATTAGATATAGGACGCGCATTATTAATTTCTAGGTTTGGTAGAGTACGGTCTCTAGTATCAGATCCACTCTCTACAATGAGACCTCTTGAGCTTGTTCTCTGCGGAGTAGTTAGCCTTGATGGTACTTCCTGAGGCTAACCATTAAGTGTAGTAGGATCTTCGGCTGCATTAAATCCAGTACTACTGCTATGCATGACTTGCTGCATACAGCTTAACTCTTCTTTCAACCCCCAAGAAATATGTTGGATCCCCTGCATAAAGCTTTCGAACCAATTACCTTAAGGCCTTGGTGGTATTATTATATTAGACTCCCTATTTTCAGTGTTTCTTCACCAACTTCACAACAACTTCCTCTTCCATAAATTGGTGTAATGATAGATTCTGCGACTACTCTTCTATAGACTGGGCACTCTTTGTGATCACTGTGAACGTTTAACCACTGATACAAACATGGTCAACAAAACAAATGCCCACAAGTAGTAACCACAAACCTTTGAGCTAGCTCGAAACAAATATTGCATTCAAAATCGACAGTATTTTTGTTCTCATGTCAGAGCTTTCAAGGCTAGTTACTTCCTCCCTGATTTATGCTTTCCATCCGCTTCTAAATTTTGTTATGAACTCATTAGATCATCTACCAACTATTGTCAGGTGAATCTGATCGAGCAAATGCAGGCCTTTCACTACTGTTGTGTACCGGTAATGCATGTAATCTTCTATCATAAATGTGTCTTCTTGAGGATGAATCATCTTCCCTGCTTGACGAAGTTGGCGGTGAGTAAGATGGTAGTCTAGGCATATAAGAAGAATGACATGGAGCAGTTGGTTCTTGGGAGTCTAAAGGAATGTAATAAGAAGCAATTGGCAATGGAGGTTCTCTTGCTTCAGGATTATTTTGCAAGTCTAACGGAATGTAATAAGGAGCAACCGACAACGGTGGTTCTACTGCTTCAGAACATTTTGCAAGTCTAAAGGAAAGCAAGGAGCAATTGGCAATGGAGGTTCTTCTGCTTCTGGATCATTTTGCGAGCCTAATGGAAAGTAAGGAGCAATTGGAAACGAAGGTTCTTCTACTTCTTGATTATTTTGCGAATCCAAAGGAATGTAAGGAGCAATTGGGAAACCAAGTTCTTCTTCTTCATGATTATTTTGCAAGTTTAAAAGGAATGTAATCAGGGGCACCTGGCGGTGGAGGTTCTTCTACTTCCTGATTGTTTGGATTGTAAGGTTCATTTGAATGTATAAGAAGAGTATGCTCCTAAATAGTGTTTTCAGAAGGCGAAAAAGTACTTGATTCGAGGGTATATAAAGCATGAGATGGTGAATAAGGCATGTCTATGGATGATGAACTAGACATTCCAGGCGATCAAGATAAAAAACTTGGAGCGAGATTGGATCAAAGATCAGAAACTTAAACTCTGGATGATTGAGGAAGACCTAAGTAAGGATTCAAATTGACTCGTCTCAAATCTGTCATCTACCAAAACCAAGAACTATCCATTGTTGATTTTTACCTGGGAAAGTAGCAATCCAATAAATTTAGTATTGATTTGGAAACCATAGCTAATTTCCTACACCAAGATCATAAAAGTTCGATCATAAAATCAGGGAGGAAGTAACTGGCCTTGAAAGCTCTGAACATGGAAACAAAAATATTATTGATTTTGAATGCAATATTTGTTTCGAGATAGCTCAACAGCCTGTAGTTACTACTTGTGGGCATTTGTTTTGCTGGCCATGTTTGTATCAATGGCTAAATGTTCACAGTGATCACAAAGAGTGGACAGTCTGTAGAAGTGTCGCAGAATCTGTCATTACAACAATTTATGGAAGAGGAAATTGATGTGAAGTTAGTGAACAAAACGCTGAAAATAGAAAGCCTGATGTAATAATACCACCAAAGCCTCACGGTAATTGGCTTGAAAGCTTTATGCAAGGGATCCAACATATTTCTAAGGGGTTGAGAGAAGGGTCAAGCTCTATGCAGCAAGTCATGCATAGCAGTAGTACTAAATTTAATGCAGTTGAAGATCCTACTACGCTTAATGGTCAGTACCATCAAGGCTAACTACTCCGCAGAGAACAAGCTTAAGAGGTCTCATTGCAGAGAGTGGATTTAAGACTAGAAACCATACTCTACCAAACCTAGAAATTAATAATGCAGATCTTATATCTAATGAACGAAATACCCGTGATCATTGCCTATTGCATGGTAATAGGGACAAGCCTTCTAATTTTAGGGACGGACCTGAACCATGGAATAGGCGTGGGAACACTAGCAGTTCAGCTAATGGTAGGGCTGGGCTTCTTCCGCGAGTTTATGGGACACTAGCAATTCAGCTAATGGTAGGGCTGGACTTCTTCAGCGGGTTTCTGCACGTAATATGGTTGCTAGAGAAGATGTTCAAAGTATGGTTGGTGATAATCCTGAGCAGGTTGGCTCTAGAAACAATGTAGTGTCTGCTGCTGCCACCGAAAGTTTTTGCTTTAGTACCAGTGCATAACGTATGTAAACCATTAGCTTAACTAACAAGTATTCATAAAATACACAATTATAAAAGCAGTTTCCATGATGCAAATACATATGAGATTGAGAGAATTTATGTATTAAAATTTCGAAAATGAGAATGCAACAAATCAAACTATAAGACAGAAAGAAATCTAACACCATTACTTGACTGTCTTTTAACTTTCATTAATGTGATACTTCTGGAGAGGTGACTTGGATTGAATATATTATATTTTTTCCTCTGGAAAAAAAAAACACAAAATGGAAAGTACCACTCAACATGGGGAGAAACTTGATACCTAAATCTTCCTCAGCCGTTGTGTTTAGATGTGGACACACTTATATAAATATTCTAGTTATTATATGTTTTCCCATCTTGTGTCGCTTAGAGCATCTCCAACAGTGTTACGGGCCGTAACGTTACGGCCCGTAACATTACGGGAGATATCTTTGATATCTCCCAACAGGCGCGAGCTGATTTTATCAGCTCGCAGCCTACGAGCTGATTTTATCAGCTCGCGAGCTGATAAAATCAGCTCGCGCCTGTTCCCGAGCCTATATATGGCTCGGAAGGGGGGGGGTTTGGTTATATTCATTTAATTTTAATTTCCTCCTTTTTAATTTCTTTTTTAATCGTTCCAACGTCGGGATGCCGCCACGCGTGACGAAGAGCGGGAGACGCACAATTAGAGTTATGCCAGACGACATGTCTGGTCCAGTACACCTTCCTCCACCAGAGGGGACGACGATTGAGGACTTACGTATCCTCCACGAGATGCCACAGGGATTCACCCATCGATCAGTTACCGCGCTGGACACCGTTCAGGTATTAGTTTTACTTTATAGTTTTACGTTATAGTTTAGTGCATGTACGTTCTATGGTCTAGTAGTTTGAACGTCAATAGTCATTTAAATAGTATACATTATTGCACGTACTAGTTAAATATTGATTTAGCTGTTAAATAGTCTTTTAACTGTTAAAACTTTATCATGTAGTAGTTTGTTATACGTTAGTAGTACGAACTTTAATACTCATTTAACTGTTAAATAGTCATTTAGTGCATGCACGTTATCGTTTAGTGCATAGGCGTGCTTGGTTTTATAGTCGTTTAACTGGTATTATTTTAATAGACTCGGTATGTAAACGTTCGCGGGAGTTGGGCGAAGTTTGTAGCATCAGCCTTAGACATAGTACCTCTGGATATTCGAGAGAGACTATTTGGCAGTCCATTTGGACGTTTTTTACGTATTATACCTCCCCAGTCCTTCGATCGACCTTTGGTCGAAGCCTTATCAGAGAGATGGTGGCCTACGACACACACCTTTCACTTCCCGGATTTTGAGCTAGGTATCACCCCAGCCGATTTTTACATGCTTTCGGGGATTGAGATAGGCCTTCCAGATAGAGTCATACCTCCATTTGATTCCCAGTTTGAGTCGCCCGAGTCGTACATACAGTATTTGCCAGGTTTGGATGCGGCTCGTGTAGCTAATGGTGTCGTTCCCTGCACATATTTACTTGATTATATTACAGCGCATGTAGATGCGGTAGATTTCCACGACATACTGTACAGGGCAACCATTTTATACCTCCTTGGTTCGACGTTCTTTACGAACCAACAGAGTTCGATTAGGCTTGGCTACCTTGCAGCACTAGTCGATTTAGATCAGCTGCATATGTTTGATTGGGGCTCTGCCATACTGGGTTATCTATACACCGCTCTTGACTCCTATGCTTTTAGAGAGGTTCAGCAGATGTTCTATATATGCAGTATGCACCCAGGTTGGACCAGCATAGGATACATATCGCGGCTATTCAGGAGATGGCGTTGCAGTATACTCAGTCCATGTATCAGGAGCACCAGGCGATTGTGCAGGGATTGCAGGAGCAGATATATGACTTACAGGCCAGATTAGCTGCAGCAGAGGGTGGGGGGACAGCAGCATCAGGTACCATTGTAGGGTCGTGTACTGGTGGTTCAGGAGGAGGTGGTTCTGGAGCAGGTGGTTCTGGAGCAGGTGGAGGAGGAGGAGGTGGTTCTGGTTCTGGAGGAGGAGGAGGTGGTGGAGGAGGTGGAGGAGGAGGAGGTGGAGCAGGTGGAGCAGGTGGTTCTGGTTCTGGAGGAGGAGGTGGTGGAGGAGGTGGAGGAGGTGGAGCAGGTGGAGCAGGTGGTTTAGGAGGAGGTGGGGGTGACGGTGCTGGAGGGGGTGACGTAGTTGGAGGGGATGACGTTCTTGGAGGGGAGGACGTGTTAGGAGGGGATGACGTTGATGGAGGGGATGGCGTGGTTGGAGGTAGTGATGACGATTTTACGTATTATGACCCGCCTGATAGCGGAGACGACATGTCTTTGGATGGTGGTGATGATGATGCCGCAGATTTATCATGATTTATATTTCTGTATGTCGCGGTGTATATATGTATGGCTCGATGTATGTATGTATATATGTATGTCTCGATGTTTTGGACTGTATGTTATTTTTCTATGTGTTCTGCGATATGTTATTTTGTATGTGTACTGTTTGCTACTTTCATATGTTCTGTGTAATGTATGCTTGTTTTATTGCAAACCGTTACGTTGCCAAGTTTTGGTACTTTGGCAAGTGCCAAGTGCCAACTTTGGTACTCTGCCAAGTGCCAAGTTTTGGTACTTTGCCAAGCGCCAAACCTGGTACTTAAATGTTTACATGTTTAAATAACGACGGTAGTGGACGACCCATAGTTTTTAACTCCTTTTTTAACTCCTTTTTAACTCCTTCGGGTGCGTAAATGTTTAAATCCTTCAATAAACATACACTTAAACCAATAAAGAGACACACAAACCAATAAACATACACTTAAACCAATAAAGAGACACTCAGACCAATAAAGAGACACACAAACCAATAAAGAGACACTCAGACCAATAAAGAGACACACAAACCAATAAACATACACTCAAACCAATAAAGAGACACACAAACCAATAAAGAGACACTCAGTCCAATAAAGGAATCCAATAAAGAGACACTCAAATCAAACCTTATATATAACAGCAACATTGTCATACATATCTCAAATCAAAACTTACTAACAAATATAAATGGATTCCAGTTTTACAAAATGCTTGCTGGCTTTTGCTAGCGATTCAGAGGTAGATGAAATCCTTCAAGAGGAAGCAGAAGAAATACAAGAAATACGGGACCTATACCGTGAAGCGTACGGTTCATCGTCCACAACTAGAGGGGGATCGGTTCTTGGAAGGAGGTTTATACACCGAAATCATGCTAAATACCACAAGTCTTTGATGCAAGATTACTTCGATGAGGATTGCACTTATGGGCCTGATATGTTTGTCGAAGATTCAGGATGCGGAGAAACCTATTTCTTCGGATATTGGCTGGTATTCAAGGTAACAATGATTACTTTAAGTACAAACATAATGCATCGAAGACACAGGGATTGTCCGGTGAACAAAAATGACGGCAGCTATGAGAAATGCACGAAAGCAGGGGTTGGCCGGGAATGTTAGGAAGTCTGGACTGTATGCACTGGGAATGGAAGAACTGTCCTAAGGGATTACAAGGTGCGTACAACGGCAAGGAAAGACGACCAACCATCATTTTGGAAGCTGTGGCATCGTACGATCTGTGGATATGGCACGCTTTCTTCGGAATGCCCGGATCTAATAACGACTTAAATGTTGTGGAAAGATCTCATTTGTTCAATGATCTTGCTAAAGGCCAGGTACCTCCTTTAACATTTACCCTAGGCCAAAATACTTACAACCATGGCTATTACCTAGGTGACGGCATTTACCCGAAATGGAGCACCATTGTTAAAACATGTCCAAATCCATTAACTCCTAAACAAGTCATGTTCGCGGCGATGCAAGAGGGACAAAGGAAAGATGTGGAACGTGCTTTCGGTGTTTTACAATCTAGATTTGCAATGATAAGTAATCCATGTCGGCTATGGCGTAGGAGTAAGATGTCTACAATCATGTTTGCTTGCATCGTTCTTCACAACATGATTATAGAAGATGAAAGAGATATGGATGAAGATCAACGTCACTGCGATTACGAGGGTGCTTCGCTACCACCTCCAGTATTCCGACAAAACCAACCACTAACAGAGGAGGACTTCAACGTTCATTTGAGCCGTCAAGTTATCTACAGAGATGCAGAACTCCATAACCTGCTACAGAAGGATCTTATGACTCATTTATGGAACCACCACGGCGATACCTAGTTATGAAGAACCATTACATGAATGTGTTTTATTTTATGTTTGTCTGAACTTATCGATTATGTATGCAGTAAAGATGTTCCTAAGTTATTAATCATCTATTGTACGAACTCCTTTTCTACTATTACTTCTCTTGTACGAACTCCTAAGTTATTAATCATCGATTATGTTTCATTTCCTAAGATGTTCCTAAGTTATTAATCATCGATTGTGTTTCATTTTCTATTATACAAACTCCTTTTCTTGTATTCGTACGAGTTATTAATCATCTATTATTATGTTCCTAAGTTTATTTTACAAATTACATATCGGTTATGTTTTTGTATACGACAAACTAGGGTAAAACGTTAAAAAAAAAAAATTGGTTTTGCTCTTAGTAATCAAATATTATTATTATGTTTCGAAGTTTATTTTACAAAAAAATTAATGCATTTGGTATTGTATATGGTAAAAATAGTTGGGAAAAAAAAAAAGGCCACGAGCTGATTTTATCGGCTCCTGAAGTCGCGAGCCGATAAAATCAGCTCGCGACATCACGAGCTGATAAAATCAGCTCGCGCGCCCTATTCCGAACTCTGAATCCAGCCCGTAACATTTGCCTTCATATTACACCGTGTAACAACTGTTGGGTGCAAAAATAAGGGATATTACACCCCTTAACATGAATTTCCTCCACTGTTGGAGATGCTCTTAGCATTCTACGAATAATTAATTGTTTAAGCAGTACAAAGTAAAAAATTATACATATCAGTCTGCTCCATGCTTAATTTTCTCCTAGAAATCCAGGTGAAAAGTTAAAATTTCTAACAAAGGCGATGCATAACATTTGTATCACTTCCGCAGACAATCATATTGAAAGTCATTGAGTGACATCCAGATTACACATCTGAGCCAAGCTAACGTTGGACAACTGCAATGATAATGAGCCAAACTCAACTAACACCATCAAGTTTAAGTGAGTACTAGAAAAAATATTAGCCTATTTACAGAATTTTATAATTAAAAAATTTAGGTTTTATTCAATATCATGTAAATATAATTATGCTGCACTTACGTCCACCTCTCATGAGATATTCGAAAATAATGCCAATGGGAAGACTGGCCTTGCACATGAAAAGACAGTGTGAAGAAACATGAACAGAAGAAAAAAGGGTCATGCACATGAAAAGGATGTATTGTGGCCACCACAATCTACTTGGACATCTTGAGCTCCATTGTTTTCTTCAATATTTTCTCTCCAACACAGCAACTTTCTGCATGCAAACCATTAAACTATTAAAAGCTCAACGGTCTCTAACTGAAATCTCAGAAAATTTCAGTTGTATCAGTCTCATTGACAACTGCAATAACAACATGCTGAATTCAATGAAGTGGGATATATCTAAATATGTACTCAAACCATTGCTACTTAACTAATCTCAAGTCAAAACATGAGATAATGAAATCTTCTTACCATAGCAGCAAGAGCACAAAGCAAAGGCACAATGAGAAAAAGTAGAGCATACTTTGACGGAAGAAGAGAAGCAGAGAAACAGCGTGATGTTTGACTTGGTTTTCGTTAATTCAAATCACCCTCTCTACTTCATTGTACGTAATCTTTACAAAGAATACGGACAACTTCCAGAAAAGGAACGGATTGAAATCAAAGAGAAACTTGATCCCGCCATCAGCATTGAGATGAATGGGTATTTATCAATTTGTAATGGTGAACCATGCCCTTCAATATAGCATTCTCTTGCTGCTGGAATGGGTGATACAGTACCTGTAGTATCCCGTTTTTATGTTAACCTTGTTATGTAATTTTCTAGTTGTTAATAAAAATGTACGACTTTTCAAATAATCATCAAACTTATGAAATATTCTAAACGATTCAGCAATTCTGATGTTAAAAGATCTCGTACACATTGAATGCCAATTGAAAGTATTAATCAACGTTTTAGAAAATGAATTAGTAGCAACCAAATAATACATGAATTCCTGAGACAATTGATCAAGCAACGAACGTCGTCAGTCTTCATGCAATCCTGAACACCATACCGTCAAATTTGAATAGTTTTATGATGATCGTGATCAGCAGAGAGACAAACCGAACAAAGACACATTCTGCAATCAATGCAGAACATATTTAGGTTGCTTTTCTTGCTCTTGCAATCCTTGTGAACAGCGCAAACAGCAAAGAATGC
Source organism: Allium sativum (assembly GCA_030737875.1). Taxonomy (NCBI): domain Eukaryota; kingdom Viridiplantae; phylum Streptophyta; class Magnoliopsida; order Asparagales; family Amaryllidaceae; genus Allium; species Allium sativum. The sequence goes on from JASFAX010006577.1 coordinate 20,994, forward strand.
ATGCTTTATAAGAAGTCCAAGCCATTCGGGCTCGATCATCTTTCTACGATCTGGAATCGAGCTACTGAACTGAACGCCGTGTCCAACCTGCAAAAAAAAAAAAAAAAAAAAAAAAAAAAAAAAAAAAAAAAAAAAAAAAAAAAAAACAAACAAACAGTGACATGAATATGATTGATATTTCTTGCAATGCAGATATAATTGAGTGGATTTAGAATTATTACCATGGAGGTTTTTCGTTTTCCAATTGACAGATGGGAATAAATGTAAAGGACTTATAAGGTTTTATATAACTGTTGTAAACGATGCAAACGTAGCATCTGCTGTATGAGGCAGCAAAGAAATGAGCTGCTCTTAATCAATCAACAGGATTACTGATTTCTTAATCATTGTTGCTTAACACATGTGCTTCTCTTTGGCTTCTTTCTAGGACGTCCAACAAACTCATTCACCAAACCTTCAGGTATTCCAGACCCACCTAGAGGATCAAGAATTCATAGGCACATTTTGTATTATGAGGGGTTGACACTGTCCAGCATTACGTTGCTCTGGCCATGACAAATTATTATGTTCAAGAACCTCTTTTACAAAACTTATCAAATTGGTGCCATCGTGTTTCTGAATCCACACGTCCTTGTTTAACGTCTACGGACATCTCCATAACTTCGTACAGCAGATCCTCCTATAAATCGATCAGGGATTCATTTTATATTTCTTTCAGGGTAAAAAAGAAGAAACTACTGAAGAACAAGAGCCATATTTTGAAATTAATCTTACTAACCATGTCCATCTGTAACTAGAAAGCAGGGATACTTCACAAACAAGAACTGCGTATCCCGTACGTATCAGCGCGGGAGTGCGTGGGGATACGGCTGCATACGCACGGGATACGCCACGTGGCATGTCCGTGAATTCAGAGACGTGGATACGCGAGGGTGCGTAAATAGGGGTGTGAGAATGGCAGTTTTTGTGATTTTCAGCAACTTTAAAAAAAAAAAAAAAAGGAAAGACATACTCTCAACCCTAATGGAGAGTTCATGCAACAATAGTGTGCGACATGTGAGTATATTTATGTTTCTTAACTTCAATAATTCGTTGGTGATGGTTAGTAATTTGATTGATCAGTAATTTGTTTTGGTCAACTAATAATATATATGGTAATGTGTTTTGGTTATACTTCTACATGTTGGATTTCTTAGGGGATTTGATTTGATTCAATTGACAATTTCTTTATTTGGTTGCTTGTTTATTTGAGTTATACATGGTAATTTTTTAAATTTTAATTGTTAAGACTTAAGGATGATGAACTTTCACTATTTTGTTTAATTGAAATGAATCTTTTATATATATATATATATATATATATATATATATATATATATATATGGCGAGCGTTCAATGACACCCCAAATAGTGCGGCACTCCTAAATGCCCCCTGATTTCCACCACATATCCGGTTTCTCTCTCCCTCCACTCATTCTCTCACCTCCCACACACTTATTCTAATATAAATGCTTGGTTTATATGGGGGGCAAATGGGATGCTCACTATTTGGGGTGTCATTGAACGCTCCTCATATACACACATATATATATATATATGTGTGTGTGTGCGCGCGCGTGATCTTTAGATTCTATTTTCCCATGTATGAATGTATGTATGCACACACACACACACACACACACACACACACACACACACACACATATATATATATATATATATATATATATATATATATATATGTCATATCCCCCGCACCCGAGTCCTCATATTTTTGAATTTGCCGAATTTCCGTATTCCCATAACGTGCACCCGCACCACCGCACTCATGCTTCCTAGATCTGTAATGGTGCATGAAGAATATATGCCCCTAACTTGGTTGATATTTTTTAGACATAACTAGTGATTTGCCACTATCACCAAATATACCAATTTAAAGAATTTTTCGGATAGTGTTCGTCTTTCAGTCCATATTTTTGTGTATGTCAGTGTTCGACATTCAAATGCTTTAAAACCTTTTTGCAGATCTTAATGGGTAGAGATGCATCGGGTATTAGTTGTTTATAACAAAATTGTCCTATTACTCGATCTACAGAATACATTTGCACCTCATCAAAGCAAATTAACGGCGTCTTTAATGACCAAATGCGATGAGCAAATGTACAAATTCATGGATGTTCAAGCAATGATCCGTATGCTACCCAATCCACAAAACCACTTTGCAAGAGATCTAGCACATTCAGATAGAAATGTACACTACGACATGGAGTCTGCTCCCAAGTTTTCCTACTAGAGGAAAAAAAAAAAGGATAAGAGATTATAATTTTTTAATTAAAAAAAGTAAGACAACTTATTTTAATAACAATAATCATGTTGTTGCTTATGGGGCTCCGTAGTATTTTATTTTATTGTTAATATGTACTTCAAACTTTAGAATAGCTTGATATAGAATATAGGCTAATTAGTTCATTGTTACTTTATCACTTATCGATTTTTTAATGTTTTTCGTACTTAAAATGAAAAATCAAAAGTCAAAAATCATATATATATATATATATATATGTGTGTGTGTGTGTGTGTGTGTGTGTGTGTGTGTGTGTGTGTACATTTTTGTTAACCAAGAATATCTTATCCTCACCCCTTTATTAATTCATAACAATTGCTGAAGTAATGTTTATTTGGAATATATTGGAGTTCTTTCTCAATAGTGCTATAGTTTTTTTTAGAAAAATAATGAAGTTCATGAAAATGTACAGCATATCATTTTGCGTTCAATGTGAGCCATGAATGGATTTTGTGTCACCGTAACTTGTCATTTAATTTTTTTGATGTCTCATGTTGTAGTACTGCCATATTGCTGAAAATGGCCAATATAGTAGTTAGTTAAAAGTCAGTTAAGTAGAGTATGATAGCTATGGTGCCATTTGAATGTAGCATTGAACTTGCATTTTGGTCATTATGATATTCTACTTAGGTTGACTTTGTTTCCACTCTGGTATGTATTCAGATAGAAATGTACACTACGACATGGAGTCTGCTCCCAAGTTTTCCTACTAGAGGAAAAAAAAAAGGATTAAACTTTTTTAATTAAAAAAAGTAAGACAACTAATTTTAATAACAATAATCATGTTGTTGCTTATGGGGCTCTGTAATATTTTATTTTATAGTTAATATGTACTTCAAACTTTAGAATAGCTTGATATAGAATATAGGCTAATTAGTTCACTGTTATTTTATCACTTATCGATTTTTTAATGTTTTTCGTACTTAACATGAAAAATCAAAAGTCAAAAATCATATATATATATATATATATATATATATATATATATATATATATATATATGCGTGTGTGTGTATACATTTTTATTAACCAAGAATATCTTATCCTCACCCCTTTATGTATGTATGTGTGGAGTTCTTTATTAATAGTGCTATAGTTTTTTTAGAAAAATAATGAAGTTCATGAAAATGCACAGCATATCATTTTGCGTTCAATGTGAGCCATGAATGAATTTTATATCACCGTAACTTGTCATTTAAATTTTTTGATGTCTCATATTGTAGTACTGCCATTTTGTTGAAAATGGCCAATATAGTAGTTAAAAGTCAATTAAGTAGAGTATGATAGCTATGGTGCCATTTGAATGTAGCATTGAACTTGCGTTTTAGTCATTATGATATTATATTTAGGTGGACTTTGCTTCCAAAGATGGGATAGTAGCTTTATTTCTACCTTGATGAGTTTAAGCGGCATTCAATTTTTCAACCTTAAAATCTTACAAGTGTATATTTGTATGATTTTTAACTGTATGACTTTCGGTTTTTCATCGTTTTTAAATATCCATCTTAAAACAGGAATGAGATTGACAAGTTTACTGCTGAATAGTGTTGTAAATCATCGTTGAAATAAGGTACTTTTACTCTTTTTTTCCTCTCTATATATTGATGCAAGTACATCATTACACAAAGTCAAACATCTCATTTTGTATTTCCCTGATTCTCTTATAAGAAATCATTTAAAATTTAGTTGATGAATATAAATCTATTAGTGTTTTAATTCAAATCAGCACAATTCGTGTTTCAACTATAGACAAATTATAGAAGAGGCCGACAAAGAAAAATTTAGAAATTAAAGAAGAGCTAAAAAAGCAAAACTTAGGAACTACATAATTGAATGGCAAAGTTGGAAGGGTTATTACCAAGTCTAATAGTAAACTTGACAATGTGAGTGTATATATATACGCACACACATACATAGAGGAACATTCCGAGACACCCCCACTCGTTCGTGAGCTACACCAATCCAAATCCAACAAAAATTTGTAGATTTTCAATCCACATATATATTATCATCTATCCAAAATTTGAGTTCGTTCTGATATTCATAACATTTTCAAAATCTTAGCTCAATTATTCACCGTTCAGACATTTATTCAAACCATTAAATCTAAACATCAAATAACGATGTACTTGCATAATATATAAAGGGGAAAAAAGAGTAAAAGTACCTTGTTTCAACGGTGAGGTTACAGGCTGTTTAGGAGTAAACTTGTCAATTTTATGCTTGTTTTAAAATTGATATTTAAAAATGATGAAAAAAACGAAAGTCAAACAGTCAAAATCATACAAATATATACACATTTGTATGAAAATTTTAAGGTTGAAAAACTGAATGCTGCTTAAACTCATCAAGGTAGAAAATAAACCTACTATCCCATCTTTTACATACCAGAGTGGAAACAAAGTCAACCTAAATAGAATCCTCTGTACCCAAATCATCTATCCCATGTACCCAAATCATTTATCACCTTGTACCTAACCAATCAGGAGTCAGGACCCTCTAATTTTCACATTTTTGCAAATAAGCAATCTTTCTCTCTCTGGCTGTTGAGGGCTTAATTGTAAAAAGGTGAAAATCTAGAGGTCCTGATTGGTTGGGTATAAGGGATTTTCAGTACGGAGGATTTGATCACCAAACAGTGAGGCATATGGCTTAGAAACATTTATATCTTTAGTTGCATATATTGACACTGATGAAATTCATTAGCCTTTAATTATTTAATGGAAATATAAAAAGACAAAATTTAAGAAAATAAAAATTAGCAATTTTTCCTTTTAATTTCAACATCGACATGATCAATTAAGAATGTTTATGAAATAACGATCATGAGCAATGCAATGATTTTTCTCATTGTTATTTAAAAAATGTTTTACAATAAACTTTGTTAAATCTCGAAATAAATTTTGCAGATTGATTTGGATTGATAGAACGTATCAAAATTGGAGTTTGATGAAATCTTTAAATAGTTTTAAGAAATCAAACTTTGAATCATATGAGTTTCGATTATTTATTTTTAATCTATAATTAAAATATGTATTTGGTAAAAATAGGATCTTAAATTACTTGTTTTTCATTTTTTGCATTGTTAATTTAAAATGTCAGAATTTCTTTATTTGTTTAGCATTTTATTTTTACTCGAAAACTTTACACCTCAAATGTTTCGAGGCTTACGCCTCCACTCGTAAACCCGAAAATGTCTCATGCACACCTTTCGCGTTTTAAAACTTCGACATACACGCGCGCGCGCGCGCGCGCACACACACACACACACACACACACACACATATATATATATATATATATATATATATATATGTGAAAATATAAAATTATCCATTAGAAAAAAACAACTTATTTTCTAAAATAATCAACCATTTAACATTTTAAGTCATATAATCCTAGAAAGTTTCCACTTTTTTTTTAAATAATCAAAAGCCTAGAATAACAAATTGTGTTGACTTAAAAAGTTATATGTGCAACATTCCCATATATATATAAGTGAACAATATTTTCCTACAACTCAATCAAGCAAAAATATGTGCATCAAAAACAAAACCATCCCTCGATCTTCTTCGATTGTTTCATAATTTCCTAATTATTTCACTGGCATTAATAAATAAAAAAGTAGCCATTTCCCTATTTCGTAGACAATGGACGAAATTAGTTCATATGGAGGACAAAAAATTGAATAAAAACTTATTTTTGTTCATCGGTACTCGCTAAAAATTGCATTTCCCTCAAAACATAAACAAATAATATTTTTTAAGAAGTTTGGTTCCCTGATTTTCACAAGCTTTAATGGGTGCTCTAGGCATTAAAATAGAATTATACAAATTCTTGTTAAGAATTACACATATTTAGCTTATAAATAAGCCAACTGGTTTTATCCATTGAGCTCACTACAACTTAGTAAAAAATGCTGAAAAGACATGTTTATGGAATGATGAACATGCAATTAAGGAACACTTGCATATAGTCAAGATTTGCTTGGACCTTTGTGTGTGTGTGTGTACACACACACACACACACACACACACACACACACACACACACATATATATATATATATATATATATATATATATATATATATACATACATACATATATTAAATAACGTACAACAGGCAATACAAATAACCAAAAACGTTTCCATCTCCTATTTACAATGCTAGTTAAGGCTGTTGTTTTAATAAAAAGTTTTAAATGTAGTTCTGATATAAATCAGAACTTTCTAACTTGCTTTTTTTTTGTATGTGCTCTGATCATCTATCCATACAAAATAATTCAAAATATTTTTAGTACTTTTTTCTGAATGCCAAATTTTTTTCCTGAACGCTAAGTGCAAACAAACAAGTAAGCAATTATATTAAACAATCAGCATTTAGACATCAAAGTTCAGCATCAAAATTTAAACTTCAGCATTTTAAACAAATGAGCCTAAGCAAATAGAAAAAGAAAGTGGCTTTCTTTTTAGTCATTAGATCAATTTGTAGATATCTGGATAATATCCATAGCAGTAAAAAAAAATCCCTTGGAGCCAAAATAAATGGACCAACCGTGAAAAATATGTTAGATAAAGATCAAATCAGCACGTAAACTTAGAACCAAAATAATATTTCTTAAATAGCCAATATTTACCAGATGCACCCAGCAAAAAATACTACTTTGATGATCACTCAAAAAATTTCGAACTCTAAATAGATTAACTTTATAACTATACTTAGTCTAGACAAAGAACACACAGTCAGCCCAAAAAAAAGGGGAAAATGCATAGGCAAAAGAAGAAAAATAAGCATACCTCGAAGATTGAAAATCTTAATCTAGAAGTAGACAAAATCGCAGCGGAAGTCCTTCGATCGATAATTTTAGTTCAAAAGGGATTGATATTCTATTGATGCGGAAAGAGGAAAATGGCGGAAGAGAGAGGGGAGGTAAGGGTATCATCTTCGAGGGAGCATCTGTACTCATTAAATAGCGAGGGCAAAGAGGAATCAACAGATGAGGCTTGCAAACGACTATTTAGTAATAGATTATTTATTTTCAAATTTTGTTGATTCAGTTGGCATATTCTTTAATAATAATCTCTATCTCTCATCTTTAGTAATAGTTGGAATGTATTTAATATCACATTTATTGTGTAAACACGAACTTCCAATAATGCCCACTAACTAATCTACTCAATCTAAAATAATAGCTCATGAAATATCTACGTATCCAAAATAATAACCGATAAAATTTAGCAAATGTATCGGATCAAAATAAGATATTATTCAAATCGTCACCGCATCTATCATAGCTACAACATTATAGAAAGCATTTAAGGAAAATCAATTCAAGGATTTAAATATCATACCCTCTCCTGGTTTAACTTCATAATTCACTTCATTGTTGTATCACTATGCAATTTGCCTCTTTAAAGCTGCGGGTCCGTTTTGATTTATAAGTATTGTTGCAGGATGGAAGCGTGACTTTTGTATTCTAACATCCTAACACCTTTTATTTATTTGCATTTTTTATATTACATACAAGGTATCATTTTCTTGGTGATTGAACATACTGATACTATGTGTCAAGTCTTACTTCGCAAAGCGCGTGTCGTTACACTCGTATAATATAAGTAGGGACGAAATTGTCATGGAGCACTTAGAACTAGAAAAGACGAACGTAAACGATGATATAGAGATGTATAATTTTTTTAGCTAGATAAGTTCTTTAAGTTTGAACACTTATTCGAAGCAAACAGCTTTGAAGTCCTCATTGTTTGATAAGTGATTAAATTGGTCACTTATTCTTAACTGATGATAAAGGCATTTTGTTGTAAATGTTACAATTAAGGCTAATTTTATTTATACATCAATAATGGCTAAATGTACACTAAAAAGTATAATAAACTATACATCAGATATTACTTTATATACATCGCGTCATTTACGAAATTACCTTTGTTTTCACTTTTTTTCGTCTTACCCCTTCCAAATTTGAAACTCATTTATTCAAAATTACAATTTCCTTATACCAAGTTAAGTTAAAATTAACAAAATTAATTTTTGATTTTGCTTTAATATTATAACTTATAAAACTTTTCAAAAATTTATTGGCTCCAACAAAATAACTCTAGTTTTAAGAGAAAAAAATGAACATTTCTAAATTATGGTGATTAGTTTTAAATGTTTTATTAATCAAAACTTTTTGTTTAATGATGAGTGATTCATCCAAGTTTCATTAAAATACGAAGTCTGGACCAAATCTTCATCATTCTTCAGATTAATTTGATGGATTATATCAAAAGAAAAAAAAAGGTATTTTATTAATAAAATTTTGTAGAAAAATAATGGTGCATGTTTAGTGATTTTTGATGTATGAATAGAGTTGCCTACAGGTGAATGACCTAAACCTATTATTGAATTATCACTGAATAAAGATTGACTGTTTGTTTAAATCTTATATTATTATTAAACCATATGGTTATTTTTACAGTATCTATCTACGTACCTATTATTTATGTAACTGTTATATTATACGAAAGTTGAGTTTACGTTAGTGTGACCCTTCAGTTTCAATTTTTCTCAAATATCTATTATGTTGTCATTGTCTTATCATTGATTCCTTACAAAATAATAGTGGACACATTGTTGTTTTATGAATTTATCTCCTCATTATATTTCTTTGGTTTTTACAAAAATAACATATTCGCAATTATTTATATAGCATATTACAAGTAATAAAAAGGAAAGTTTGCACTTACTGCGAATAAGTGAAAACATATCTGCAACTATTTTAAAGTGTATTGCAGACATGTCTAATTGTATAGAAAAATTGTAGATATGTCTGCAATTTTTTTAGTATAGTTGCTTCTTTTTTTGCAATTTCACTGAAAGTGATATATTTTTCACTTATATGCAACATTCATCATTTTTTGATGATTTTCTGCAGTAATGTGATGTTTGAATAAATGTAGGCATTAAATTCAAAAGTTTAAAGCAATCAACAATGACTACATAAAATCATGCAATATTTCGAAATAATTGCTGCCATGTCTACAATTTTTTGAAAAATTGTAGATTTTTCTACATTTTTGCTGAAGTGTGATTTTTTTTTTTTTTTTGAAGCATTTTTTGTACTTTTCTTACATGAATACAAGCATGAGTACAAATTGAATTAAGTTTTTAAGTTTGATAATTATTACGTTGATTTTTTTTTTTCAACGAGTTTGGAAAAAAAAGTGGTAAATAGGGAAAAGGACAAACTTAGCAATTTTTTTAGTCCAAAGTATACAAAGTTTTAAAATTGAGGAGAATGACAAGCTGTAGGGTAAAAGTGAAAATGGAAGTTGTCCCTGAATTCCACTTTTGCCTAAGTTTTGTCCTTCTCACCAATTTTAAAACTTTGTATACTTTCGACTGAAAAATTTGGTAAGTTTATCCATTAAAAGAAATTTCTCGAATTAAAAATTAGGGACCTAGTTTATAAAATTTTAAACAGATAGTTTTTGTGTATTTTGAAACTTAATAAAAACCTCAGCCAAACTGTTCCTTTAATTATTTTGTTTACACAAATCCCAAAAAAATTACGCATATTCGAGTCCAATAATTAGACTAAACAATTACTAATAAGCTACCATATAAGATGGTAGGCTAGTATATAAGATGATCGGTCAGATAAAACCCGGGATCCATATTGACTTAAGCTACCATATAAGATGGTAGGCTAGTAGCCAATTGATGGATAATATTAGGAACATATTTTAATCATGTATACTAGGTTCAGTAATTGAGATAGTGCAAAAAA
>JASFAX010006578.1:0-31127 GCA_030737875.1 Allium sativum
AATACGACATCTCGTTTTCGATTGTATAACCAGTATGGCGACATAGTAGGATGGGGTACTATGCCATCTAAGATTAATACATTTATATTGAAATGATTTATGAAAACATATACACACGGGTAGTGATACGTTTTACGTATTTATCGTCTTTTGATCATTATAAGATAAAACCCTATCCTCCGGTTTGCGTTGCATTGTGTGATGGGACTTGGGTCTTATAATGATCTCATTTTTCTAAAAAGCATAGCGTTATTTGAACGATTTACTTTTATTATGCACTGGCAATCCAATGGAGTAAACTCGTTCCGCGTTAGCGGCGTGGTCCTGTGATTCGCCATATTGATAGTTAGTATAGGAAGATTTCTCATACCAGTCCCATGACTGACTCGATGTTTGTTTCACTTTGCAAACTCGGGTGCCCTCTTTCCACACGGGCAGCCAATTAACAGGTTCAGGTGATACATTCTGATTGAAGCTTGCTTTGAAGGAAGAAGAAGAAGACCTTTTCTCTAGTTTTTACTTCTGCTTTGAGTCATTTTATCTTCTGTAGCTTTGATGTATGTAATGGGGTTTGAGACTTGTTTCTTTTCCATTGAAACTTATTTTCCTTTTGTTGAGACTCTTTATTTGGCTAAGTTGTATCCTGTACTACGTACTCTGATGTATTGGATATTATGATGCTGATGACATTTATTTCCGCTGTAATGATTTATGTGTTTTGATAATTATTTGAGATCTGTTTTTGTTGTAAATATGTTGTATTCCAAAATGATTATCCTTACTTTCGAACCATGGAAGTCGGGGTCGTCACACATTTCTAAGTATTTTCTATTTATAATAATCCATTTATAAATGAATTTCTATTTATAAGTATTCCATCAATAAATAATTCTTTTTTATAAAATCTTCTTTGATTTTATAAATATAATCTCTTTTATAAAATCCTTTGATTTTGTAAATAAATCTATTTCAATATTCGTTTTGAAAATTTCCTTTTCACCATTCCGGTATGTTATGGTATTTAACATATCAAATCATGATGACCATGATCGTTCAAACACACATAATCGACAATAGTTTTTATATCACATCACATATTACAATAGATGAACAGAACATTATTATAATTATTGAGGAACCCAGTTGGGTTCCTCCAACCTGTTTCCCTGCATCCACAGATGTTAACCAATATAATAACATCGATTTCATTTTGATATGAAATATTCTGACAACCAGGATCCATATTTGGTTAACGATATACACATATAACTATATCGATATTTTTAACTAACTGACTAGAATTTCAACCAAACAGTCAACACACAGCAGCCAACAGATGATTAACGGTTCTAAAAATACGTTATAAAAATATAACTGTTCAGAGTTGGTGAGTTTTACTCGCTTTGGCTGCTTATCGTTAAATAACGATATTCGTCCGTCGATTCAGATCGGACAATTTATTTTGCAATAACTTGTAATGAGCTCCAATTAGTTTCAAAACTGACTTCATTGTGTAGTATTCTTTCATATGGTTCCAATGCTTCAGACGGCGTTCGATTCTGAATTTGTACGAGTGAAATATTGTAACCACAAATTTATATAAACATTTTAAATAGTTTAAATTTTAAAACTAACTAATTGTTTTCAATTAGGCCTTACCCCGTTTTATATATCATATTGGCCCATCCACACTTGTACAGTCCAGACTTGCTCCCAACCTTTACAAAACAAAATGGTCCGCTCCAGACCAATACCTTCTTCCCCAATAGCAAATAACAGCTGGAACCAGACTACTTCGAACACCATTATCGGAATTCTGCATTGCTCATTTTTCCTCTCCCTTCACCGAAACCAACCACTACATCACCGAAGTTCTTCACTTCATCACTGTACTCCCTACATACCGTTTTCCCTCAAATTCTCAAGTCAGAATCAAACTCCGCCCCTTCATTCTTTCCTGAATTGAAAGACCGAAAGCTCCAAGTGAATACTCATCGAAATCTCCTCAGCACAACGTCTGTTGTCCTTAAACTTGTGCTGCTACCCACGTCCAATGTTTCAACAGTAAATCCACTTCCCTAGTATATTATTTCCAACAGTAAACCTCACCACCGTTCTTTGCTTGTACCCTTTCCACATCCCTCTTCTTCCATGCAAATACTCAAAAATAAAAACACCACGTTATGACAGAACTCGCCCCCCCCCCCTCACATTTCCGCACTCACTCCATTCATACCCTTCAAACTCGGATCTAGTTTTTCCAACCTTCTCCTCACGGTAAACCGTATTTCACTCCACCACCTACTTCGAACTCGACATTCATTGTCCCACTCAGTATGCGTCTCCCCTCCCATTTCTGTTTTAAATTGCTTGAAGTGTTTTAAGTTTGTGGCGGCCTGATTTGAGTTTACAGAGAGAATAGGTTTTAGGTCTTAAGGAAGTATATAGGGTTATCTATATATATAAGAGGCTGAGATATTATTTGTGCGGTGGAAAAAATACTGGGGACGTGGCTTATTTTAGGCTTAGTAATAAGTTAGGGTATTTTATTTAGGGTACTGATGGCATAAAATTTCGTACATTTATGAACTGCTAACGACAAAAATAAAAATACCAGTGAAACGAGCAATGTCCCACGATCCCAAAAATATAATAATACCGGTAGGTTGACTTATTTTTTGAAACTTCAAAATGTTGATTTCAGGGTGCGAAATATTTCAAATAAAAAGTCGCTTATTAAATTAATTAAAAATTACAGTAAAATTCTAAAAATTAAATTATCACTATGGCCCAAAAGAACCTTGTCTAAATTCATGACTAATATCTAGTTACAAATAAACCGTTACGGTCGATAAACGATTCTATAACGACTATTTTAAAATTTGATTTGAACACAAATCAAAATCTACACAACGAAATCTCGATTTTTCTCTTCTACTAGAAAGATATACTCCACCAGCTCCACACATTTCTTGTTTCATAGAAATCCGGCTTAAAACGAATCCTGTACATTCGATTGAAGTTCGAATCGCCAAATAACGAACTACATCGCCCTTTCGAGCTTGATTTTAATTATAATATAATTATACATTCAAACTGTCGTTATTTAAATACGTTCGTTAATCAAATTCAATTCTAAATTGAATTAAATATCACAGATGATCCAGTTCACACCATATCGCCATTTCAGCCAATTCCGAGTATTTAAGAATTAAATATATTATTTAATTATTATTTTAATTAAATATTCCTAGTTATTTAATTAAACCACCATTTAATTCACTATATCACTATTTATATAATTAGATAAATTAATTATAATACCGCGGAAAGTGCGGGTCATTACAATCTTCCCCACTTAAAATAATTTCGTCCTCGAAATTGCTAACGTAGAGAACGACCCTATCAACTGGTTAGAACATATTTGTTCACTTCTTAACTTCAGTTTCAACTGAACCAATTTAATTTAAATTAAAATATTAATTAATTCTTATCAATGAAAATTTTCAGAAATCCTGAAAATTTTCTAACACCTTAACTTTTTGAAAAATTTCGCCAAGACCTCCTTTGTACTGGTCAATACGTCGAACTCCAACTCGCCTCCCTGGGCCATATCCATCTTAAAAGAAAATCGAACAGCCAAGCGGCTTGCCAATTCGGCTCATAATTCTTATATCCAATAGAAATATAAACTTGTACCTTTTTGTCGGGCATATCAACTCTATCACTTCCATATGCTATCAACTCAGCATATACCAATGTTATCCCAATCAAATTCCAATCTGCTTTTATCCGCAACACCACCATTCGCTTATATCCGAGCCAGATATCATTTTAACTCGAGTTTCTTCTCGATTCCCAACTCTTAACTTGATTATCCCATTACACTTCAAATTTGAATCTCACAATCCAACTTGTCTCGATATCATTCTAATTCAACCTCAGTTACCACTTTACTGGCTTTACTTTAATTGAATTTTGCTTTCACAAATTTCTGTTAAATTTGTTTTTAATTCAAACAGTCTTTCCCTGGGAGTTTTTAAACAGTTTACTCTTTTCAAAAATCAAATTTTCCTTTTGAACATGTCACTGAGCCCTTAATTAATATTCCATTAGTTAAATCACTTCTCTATTTCTTTATCAATATTTGTTAACCAACAATTTTCAATAACCATATTGGCCTTTTATGTTATTTGGAAAACATTTCCGAATATCGCCTTCCTTTGTTTTCTAAACTTTAGAAAATATATGTTATTTATAATTGGAAAATATTCCAATTACTTATCTCTTTTCCGATCTCGTTTATTTCTATACTTAGGAAATATTCTTTATTATATTTCCAAGCTTACACTTATTTGGGTTAAAACGGATGTTGTGTAAAACATCGTTACGACAACCCAAATACTATATTCAACTAACTCTTATTCCACATTGGTCTTCGAGCCTGAAATCTTACTATTTATTTGTTAATAATGAAATCAATTAAGTTGGGGTATAACTACCTCTCAGACCTTGACTGAATAACATTTATAATGTCAAAACAGATATGACTACTTACTCGAATAATCAATACCATACAACTATTTATTCACTTTTAAACACGTATATGCTTCCTCTTTCTACTCTTACTAGATTTTATCCTTAGTCTTCCTTTTTGATTTTACTATTCTATTTCTAAGTTCGTTTCCTTATCGACTTCTATATATATATATATATATATATATATATATATATATATATATATCTCGATACATTGATTTCTAACTATCAAATTATCTAAAAAATATTCTAACTCCTTAAATTCCCAGAAAAATTCGCCATAACCTCCTTTGTACCAGGAGCATCGGGATATTTCAAATTGCCTCCCATGGCCCTCACCAATCCAAAAGAAAAAGAAAAAGCCAAGTGGCTAGCCGATACGGTGCATAAAATCTCATATATGAATTAAATACATATGTTTTCGTCGAGCATTCTATTTATATACCTTCATACCTTATCCATACCAATCTCACGTATATTTATACCTGCCCAATCTAGTTTAACTATACCTGATCGTTTTAACTAAATTCGTTAATTAATTTGTAAATTAACTCTTTAGTCTATTTTAGTTTTTTTTATTTGAACATGACATGTTCAAATATATTTTAACTTGCTTATTAACTAATTTGAATCCAAATTTCAAATTTAAGCTCTATATTAGATTTCGAATATCAATTTACAAATCCAATTCACCTTTCAATGTTCAACTTCAAATTCAAAATTTGATTAACTAATTCCTTTTCGACTTAGTTAATTCTATTCAATTTCTATATATCAAATTCTATATTATAAATCCCATTTGAATTTCTATATTCAAATTCTATATATCAAATTCTATATTATAAATCCCATTTGAATTTCTATATTCAAATTCTATATATTCAAATTCTATATAATAAATCCCATTTTGAAATTCCACACAACTTGTATTTCCCAAAATAAATTCAAAACAGTATCTCTAATAGTAATTCATCACTTACAACTCGAAAATGAATACTGATGATGCAGCTGTCATCATCGGAGTCTATTTTCCAGCGATCGAAGTGAGTTCAATACTATAAAACCATTTTTAAACATTTCCACTTTGAAATTCATTTCAAAATATAATTCACACTGCTTGTAAAACAATTTAAAATCTCCCAAGATCTTAAATTTTCCTTATTTTTAATCCAAATCCATTTACAAACACTTATCTAATTCTCCAGAGTTTTAACTCAATTTCTGGTTTAAAATTTCAGATTCAACTCATCTTATTTCACGTATTTCACTTATATGAATCCTGATTGGTTATTTACATAACCTTTTAATTTATAATCTTACTCGATTATAATAACAACCAATATATCCACTATATTATAATTTTGATATATATATCTTCTCTATATCAAGATACACCTTGGGTAAACTTATTTTAATTTACCCTCTTTTCAAAACATATCGTGTCGACCCATCGTATTCAAGTGTTTATAAACTCCTACCGATACAGTGGATGAAACTGATCGACCAGAACCCATAAACAACTCAACCAATGAATCTCCACAATATAAAACAGTTTTATATCAAATAACAAATAAGTTCACTCGTATATATACATTCAACTCAATCTAGGGTATTACTAACCCTATCTCATCGAGTCACGCCACAGAGCCAAGGTAATTCAGTTAACTTATGCTCTGATACCAACTGTAACGACCCGAAAAAATGCGATCTTGGTTATCCGATATACAACACATATCGAACATCCAAGGATCGAAAATAACCGAATAGTTAATGAAAGAAATTAGAGGGTGAGGAAAGATAAGATAGAACTTATAGAATAGAAGAAGAAGAAGAACATCATCATCAGAGTAACGAAAACCTCACGGCGGAATGAATAACATATAATATGTATAACATAACTTGAAACATACATCTGTACTTGAATATACATCATTATCAAAGTACAAAACTTACAACAGAGCGGAAATAAACTATAGCTATATAATCCTGAAGCCTCCTGCTCCAGCTCTTCAAGTATCTGTAAATCCCGACTACTTAACTGCCCATACAAAATTGGGCACCCAAGAGTTTAGGGAAAACAAAACAAAATAAACTCCGGGTCGGTCATGGGACTGGTGTGAGTAAAACAATTTATAACAGCTCAAATAAGTAAATGATATATCATAAGACCACGCCGTATAACAGAATGGGTTTTTCCCTTATGAGAATCCAAAATATCTTTATATCAAAAATGTAACAACCCGGAATTTTGGGGCCAATTTAAATTTTTTTTTTTTGGAAATTTTAATGGGTTTTAATATTTAAAATAATTTATTTTAAATAAGAATGACTAAAAATTTATTTTAAAACGAATAAATTTAATTATAAAAGGAGTTTAAAACAGCGTTGCAGTTTGAAATTTTGAATTTAAACTTTGACTGACTGTACCGGATTCAAAATAAGTCAGAATTGAACGAAACAAGAAATATTTAAATTTGTTTAATCATTTCTTTCTAACGAATATGAAAAACTGAAATTTCACTTTATAATTTGAAAGTTATGTCCAGTTTAAAATTTAGAAAAGTCGCTGTAGAATTTACATATATTTTAATATGATATATTGGCCTTAAAAATAGCCATTTTGCAAACGACCTCGGTTTTCGACGAAACCACTTTTGTTGGAACCGCAATGTCAAATTATTGTTAGGTTTCAATTTTCATAATTTTTCGAATTAATATGTGAGCGTGGAAAAGGAAAACGTGTTTTGTCAGTTTCAGTCAAACTTAATCGGCTTGAAAACAACCATTTTTCAAACGGTCTCAGAATTTGGCGAAACTAGCCTTGTTAGAACTGTATCGTCAAAACAAAGTCAGAAATATATTTTTTGGAATTTTCTAAGTCCGTATGTGGCCTCGGTGAATTTTATTGTACGACAAAATTAAATTAATAAAGGAATTAAAATTAAAATTAATTATTTCAGGCGATAGACAGCCGTTTAGGCTGATAGGACCTAGCCCATTGTATCTGGAATGGGGGCTACTGGCTAGGGCCACTATCTGTTGGACTGAATTCGATTCAATTTGAAACTTACGGATTTATTTGTAAAATTACACTATAATAATATAAATAAATAGAAAAGGAAAACCCTAAAACACTATTCACCGTCTTCATCAGCCGCCACCACTATTATTCAATGGCCGAATTGCACCCATCGTTCTCCACTAAATTCTCTCTCTTCCCTACAAATTAAACTCCGACCTGTACATCATATCGAAGAGATTTTCTTCCTCTACAATTCTATACCACTTGATCATCCTTTGGTGCCACAATCCCCAAAAACTGGGCCCTCAACATCGGCCAAAACCGCCGCCGCCGTGCCTCTTTTCAGCGTGCGAGTGGCTGTGAAAACCCGTAACTTCCCCGTAAAGGAAAGTGTCGGATAGTTCGAGAACAAACCACAACAGAACGCATCCGAAGAACATTTCACTGTATGTTACAACAATGCATCGGATTACAAGAATATACAGAGTATAAATGAATATTACACAGAAATATCAGAGATTTAAATTACATTTAAATACATAGCAGCGGAAAATAATACAATACACAACTAGAAAGAGATATACGGATACAAAGCTTTCCGGATATCGTTCCAGCTGTAAACCAGGATCCTGCGAATATAAATCTGCAAAACCAAAACTACTAGCTGCCCGTGTCAAAATAAGGGCACCCAGAGTTTAGGTTAAAACAATAAACTCCAGGTCAGTCATGTGACTGGTGTGAGAACTAAAACAGTTATTAATTCTTTATTTTAAAGTTAGGTAAATCAAGGGACAACGCCGTATATCACGGAACGGGTTTCCTCCCAAGAACACCAGTGCATAAAACAACAGCGCAATGCTAAATAAAGAAAAATGAAGCTATTATAAGACCCAGGTCCTATCACACAATGCAACGCAAGCCGGGGGATAGGGTTTTTACCTTATAATAGCCAAGAATGCTTGATATGTTTAAAAGAAATCACTTGATACTATAATAAGTGTATAGTGTATAAAACAACTTCAAATGATAAGTATCAATCATAGGCGGCATGAATGCCCCATACCACTATGTCGCCATATATAGGTTTACAAATAAAACCGCAAATGTCACGTATTTGGAAATTGGATTTCCGTCTATGAACCGAGGCAAAAGATAGTCCTCAACCGATTCGAGACTGTCTAGCCCGAGTCTCGGGATCAGAATGCATCGACCCTTGGAGCGACAGGGCCGGTCCACCGATGTGGATTAAACTTAAACCCTGAACATGCGTTTCGCCACCCTTTGGGGCGTAAGTGAGCCAACTAAATGACTCCATCGGTTCGAGAACGACCGATCAATCCGAGGCGCCTCGCAACAGCAACAACCACATAAGTCAAACTCGTCAGGGCGTGTAAAACCACCGACGCCACTTTTTAGCTAGAAGGAAACGCATGCCCTCCCAGAGGTCCGTCTCCCGTTTTTGGTTCATACCGGGTGTGATACTCGCGAAGTAAACGTTACATAAAGCTACGCTACAAAGGCCGTGCTTTGATCATCACCACAAGACTTTGCTTTTCAACAGAAGCCTCGATCAATTGCCACATAGGCATGCCACACAGGCAATTCACTCCATGCGTTTGATATCCATCAATATATAACCCCTGAGCTCGTACGTCTCAGAAAAGGGAGTTAAGTAAGAGAATAAATTCTCCGCCGCCAAACAGATATATATTTAATAGAGATCAATCACACGGACTAAAATCCAATGTCAGACAACAGTCCATTTACAAGTCCGTTCTGGGTCTGAACGAAACCGGAGGCACCTAGTACCCCGCATATCCATCGATCTCCAAGTACGACTGGACGATCACCAACTGTTTCCATCTTCTAGGGTGTACAGCCCAATCAAGATCATCAGTAATCACCCAAACGACGTGAAGACTTCTATTCTTCGACCACTGTCTTCATCTTCGACTTATCATCGTATCAGTTATTCAGAATGGGATAAACCCGGTCTTTCCAAACAACTCGCGTATATTTTAAATAAGTGTTACACAAACACAACATACGCCTCATTCCAATTCATCAGTCACTAACCGTAAATTAATCAAGAGAATAATTTCCCAAATATTAACCCCGAAGGCCGAAACCAACATCAGATCAATATCCAGAAAATCATTCTGCTTGGCTAACCGACAGTTAGTTTCTAAATTTCACATTCATAGGGAAAGGTTCCCATTAATTTTATCCAAGATAAATTCCTTGAATTTATTCTTTATTCTATTTTTGAATCTCAATTCAAACTAGTCGGGATTAGCGAACCTTACCGAAGTAATTATTTATTTTAATTTCCCCATCCCAACCTATTCATCCCATGAAGTAAAACTGGTAATACTTCATATCTAACACCACAGTGTTATCGGTAAATTCAATTACCATTTCACGTTCAAATCTAATTAAAGATTTAACTATCGCCTGGAGCAAAACTGGTGATACTCCATTTTCGATCATTTCAATCTAATTAAAGATTCATTAAAACTCCACTTAGTTTTAATCTTCGACTGGGTTAAAGAATCAGTGTCATTTAAAACACGGTTCACGATAAACCCAAAATCACATTCATTAATTATCGGGTTAAAGAACGAGTGTTATTTAAAAACACCATTCACGATAAACCCAAGAATCAATTTCAGTTCAATTCCAATTAAATATTGCTTAATTGGTACACTTCATTAAATCTAAATAAAAAGATTTAATATTTTCTCAACTTGGTTCAAGAACAGTGTTAGTGAAGACACCATTCACGACAAACCCAAATCACATTTGATATTCAATACAAGGCTCTGAATAGAAAATATATCGTCTTATATTCAATATCAAATTCTACGACTAACAAATGTCGTATTGGAAATAACGATATAAATATATATCTTTCAAATTTCCATAACAACATCTGTATAATCACGAATTCCAACATCGAAATATTCCGAAGACAATTTCGATTCAAATCCACTCTGTTGTAATCATTGGAAATGCTGGCTATTTTTAAAACCCTTTTCATATTCAATTTATTTATTTAAAAATAAATAGAATTATAATTCTAGTTCAAAACTAGTTCATTTGGATAAAAATCTATTTTTATCTTTTCAAATATGGAGTTTTTCATCCCAATCCTTTCTAAACCATTTCTTATGATTCTACACAAATTATTACTATTTTTAATAATTTTATCAAGGCCCGTACAGTCGATTTCCATCAACGGTCATCGAACTGCACTTACAACGACCTTTTTCGAATTTGATTTAGACGTATCTCCAAATCCAACCGTTAGATTTCTAATTTCTAATATTCGTTATAAAGCTCTTTTCGATACGAACCCAACGGTTCAGGTTTTAGGAGAATCCGATGGTCGGATATCCCGTAATGTCCGTTTGAAATAAATGGTCGAAATTCACGAACTGCCGCGGCACGGCGCGTTCTATTCAGGCCATTATATTATATATATAATATATATAATATATATTTCGTCAATTTCTATTTAAAACGAATTATATAAATAGTTTTAAAATTCGTTTCAAAAGCAATTTCAACTTCCTTTTCAATTCAAATCAAAATTGAGTTCTTCTTTATAAATTCGTTTTAAAATTCAATTCAAATTTCAATTCAATTTCAATTCAATTTGAATTCATTTCAATTCGCTTCAATTCAATTCATTTCGAAATCATTTTCAATTCAATTCATTTCGAAATCCTTTTCAATTCAATTCATTTCGAAATCGTTTTCAATTCAATTCATTTCGAAATCGTTTTCAATTCAATTCATTTCGAAAACGTTTTTAATTCAATTCATTTCGAAATCGTTTTCAATTCAATTCATTTCGAAATCGTTTTTAATTCAATTCATTTCGAAATCGTTTTCAATCCAATTCATTTCGAAATCGTTTTCAATTCAATTCATTTTGAAATCGTTTATAATTCAATTCATTTCGAAATCGTTTTTAATTCAATTCATTCCGAAATCGTTTTTAATTCAATTCATTTCAAAATGAATAAATCGATATAAATATCGTTCACGTCAAAATGGCGTCAATCTAATCAACACGGCTTCATAAATTTCTATTTTCAAATATTCTATTTCAAATATTTCTTTTTCAAAATAGTTGTTATTATCAAAATATTTCGTTCAACACATGACCAATCTCAATGGATGAGTACTGTCAACACATGAACCTTTATTTTATATTGATAGAGATGTAAATTTTTATTACTAAAATATTTCGTTCAACACATGACCAATCTCAATGGATGAGTACTGTCAACACATGAACTTTTATTTTATATTATTCTTTATTTTCTAAATTGGAATGAGGCCCAATCAATCACCATATAAAATTAATTATATGGATTTTCATACAACACATGTATATAATAGCATTGAAAAATAATCAACCATCAACCAAAGTGCACTACACTGTATAAGCATCAAATATAGATATCTAACGCTTATAACAGCCTGTCAATCAATCGATCGACATATTAAATCAATCAGGATGAGTGAACTTCATATTTCATCCCAACACCCGTGTGCGGTTTCAAACAATCAAACACAGATTTTATTTGTGCAGTTGGGCGATGTGTAAAATTTATCGTCCCAATCAATGTCAGTCAAATCAGTGTACATAAACAAATCGGCCGATTTGTTTATAAATATTTATTTGTTCACTTTCACGTTAAAAATTATATTCTTAACGATAAAACATTTTATTCAACCTATGAAAATATTCTATTCAGTTCATTTATTCAATAAAATGATATTTTTATTTTCCTAACTTATTTTAGAAAATTTCGGCGGCATAACGGCACGATACTAGAAACGGGACAAGGCCTAGCCTAATCCCCGGTCCAGTGAAGGCCCACGCCATTCACACATCAATCAAAATCACCAAACAACCAAATTCAAATCAAATCATCTAACTAATCTATGCAACCAAACAAACAAGTCCATGGTCTGTGGACGATTGTGTCGGGTGCTACTAAACACCGTTTGCATCCTAGTATATATATAACTAGAAAAAGAAATTGAAGAGTGAGAAATTCTCATCAAAAGCTATCCAATCATCTTGACTCTTCTTTTATAGAAATCTTCGCCAATCTCGCCTTTTGTCGCTTTCGTTGCCCGTATTCACTACATATGTAAAAATCGAATTTTTACTACGATGTTCAGTATATAAAAATCACATTTTTACTATGTTATTCACTATATAAAAATCACATTTTTACTACGTTATTCAATATATAAAAATCGAATTTTTACTTCGCTGTTCAATATATAAAAATCCAATTTTTACTTCGATGTTCAATATATAAAAATCAAATTTTTATCGCTACTTCTTATATGTAAAAATCGAATTTTTTCATCACTGCTTTCAATGGATAAAATCATAACTTTCATTGAATATAAATCATAGTTTGCATCGAATAAAAATCGTATTTTTATTTGCCATTTTCATATATATAATTCCTATCTTTATACGAATTAAAATCCTAACTTCTCAAAAATCAAGCCTTTATTTTTTTTTGAAAAAAAACCTAATCTTCCCTAAATGAAAAATCCAATCTTTCCTAAATGAAAAATATAATCTTTCTTAAATGAAAAATATAATCTTTCTTAAATGAAAAATATAATCTTTCTTAAATGAAAAATATAATCTTATTATATATATAAAAATCACCTTTTTATATTTGCTAAAATAAAGAAAATCGCATCTTTATATTAGCTATATAAAGATCACATATTTATAAATTTAAAATTAAATTCATTACCTTAAACATATACACTGCGCTCCTCCTCTTTCCTGTTCGAAGTCGCTCGAATCCATGACCTCATCTTCAATGCCGGCGAGCTCCGATTCATTGTTGCAGCTGTTGGGAGGGGGGAGGGTCATAGGGCGTCGGATGGAAGAGGAGAGAGAGGAAAAGGGGCGCAGCACGTTGGGGAGGGGCGAGGGGTCGCGGCAGCGGGGTTCTCCTCGATTTGGGGCTCGGGTTCTTGGGGGAGCGGATTTTGAACTGAGGAAGTGGGGGGGAACGAACCGACGTGGCGGTGAAGGCAGGGGAGGCGCGGCGGTAGAGGGCGGTGGCGGCTCCTATGGGTGGCGACGATGAGCTCGAGAGTTTTTTTTTTTTAATTTCTTTTGAATCTGAGCGTTGACCAAACTGATCGGGGAAAGGTAAAGGAGAGGGGAGTGAGAGTGAGGTGAGGGGGTTTATAATATAATATTTTATTATTTTTAATTGCAAAAAGATAACCTTTTAACATGAACTCGAAACCAAGCCCACCGACTGTCGTCCATAGCGTTTTACCCCCATTCTGAACACAATGGGATATGTATCACAAGCTGGTTTGATCGTTTGAATCAGTTTCCATGGAATTTACATTCAAAATCATTATATTGAATTTTAAACGTACATTTCAAATTAACGGGGTCACATACTAACTAGAAAAATTCTAGAAAAATATTTTCTAGCTTCGTATTGACGATACGGTCCTAACAAAACTAATTTTGTCGAATTCTGAGACCGTTTAAAAAATGGCCAATTTCCAGTCGATTAAAATCAACTGAAACTGGTCAAACGCGTTTTCCTTTTCCACGCTCACATGTTGATTCGGAAAATTATGAAATTTGGAATCTAGCAATAACTTTACATCACGGATCCAACAAAAGTGGTTTCGTCGAAATCCGAGGTCGTTTGCAAAATTTCCATTTTTAAGGGCCTGAATTCCATAGCGACTATTCAGAATTTTCAACTGGACATATCTTTTGATTCCCGCTATGAAATCTTGATTTGTCGGATTCGTTGGAAAGATATTATCAATTAGATCCTAATGTTTTTGGTTTCACAAAAATCCGGATTGTTTTGCACCCGGTACATTCAATTGAAGTTTGAAATCGAATTATCGAACTACCGCGCCATTTTCAATTCCTTTTATATATATATAAATAAATATTTATATTCTAACGACGACGTATATAATATATACGTCGAATTATATTCAAAATAAATTTCTCGTCGATATTATTTAAAATAATCTATTTTAAATATCCAAAATTCGCTAAAATTGCCAAAATAAAAATTTCAAACTGGCTCGCATTTTACGGGTTGTTACAATCTCCCCCACTTAAAACTTTTCGTCCCCGAAAAGGAACAAAGTCGAAAGTGGTTTGATCAATCAACTCTACGTTCGATCTGGCTTCCATTCTCCAACTTTTCAGTTTCTGAGAATTTTCAAATTTTCAAAAATTTGGCTAACACCCTAAATTTTCGAAAAATTTCGCCATAACCTCCCCTGCAATGGGAGCATCGGGGAATTTCAAATAGCTTCCCCGATCCTTATAATCTCAAAAAGAAAAAGAAAAAGCCAAGCGGCTAGCCAATAGGCTCATAAAATCATCATCACCCAAACAAAACAGTAAATTATGTAGTAAATATGTACCTATTTGTCGGGCAAACAAATTTTATTCTCTGCTCTAGCCTCCTTGCTATGACCTGTTCAATGATATATATGTATATGCAAGCAAATGCGACCAATTTTCAATATAGTTCAATATTTGATACAATTAGGCATAATGGTTCAAAATTATCAACCAAATAAACCAACAACACAATCATCAATCAATTAGTTGATTAGCTTTTCAAATTCATAACTTTGATACATAGTCTAAAAAATCAGATTTTTGATGCTAAATCACAACAATAGGCCCTATCTAATTTTGGTTCTCACACCAGTCTAATGGAAATATATAGAAATCCCACCTTCGAAACACGAACATAAGTTCTGATGATGATCGATCAATCATCAGAACCATCTCCGGGTGTCTAGAATGTGATTCTATATCTATCCAGTATATTAAAATTTCAAATACACGTTTGCAAGGCGTATATGCAAAATCTTTATATACTGGACTGTCCAAATCTATATAAACTAAATAATCAAATACGAATAATTGATTTTAAATTTTCAAAACAAAATTTGTTTCATTTTAAAAATATACTCTTCACACTCGTCCTAGGATACTACTGATCCTATCTCTAACGAGTCATTCCCATTGGATGTTACTAATCCAACATCTAATGAATTCTTTCGTATGGTTCTAATGTGCCTTGTTCTCTGAGCTTTGTAAACCAAAGCTTTGATACCAACTGCGAAAACCCGTAACTTCCCCGTAAAGGAAAGTGTCGGATAGTTCGAGAACAAACCACAACAGAATGCATCCGAAGAACATTTCACTGTATGTTACAACAATGCATCAGATTACAAGAATATACAGAGTATAAATGAATATTACACAGAAATATCAGAGATTTAAATTACATTTAAATACATAGCAGCGGAAAATAATACAATACACGACTAGAAAGAGATATACAGATACAAAGCTTTCCGGATATCGTTCCAGCTGTAAACCAAGATCCTGCGAATATAAATCTGCAAAACCAAAACTACTAGCTGCCCGTGTCAAAATAAGGGCACCCAGAGTTTAGGTTAAAACGATAAACTCCAGGTCAGTCATGTGACTGGTGTGAGAACTAAAACAGTTATTAATTCTTTATTTTAATGTTAGGTAAATCAAGGGACCACGCCGTATAACACGGAACGGGTTTCGTCCCAAGAACACCAGTGCATAAAACAACAGCGCAATGCTAAATAAAGAAAAATGAAGCTATTATAAGACCCAGGTCCTATCACACAATGCAACGCAAGCCGGGGGATAGGGTTTTTACCTTATAATAGCCAAGAATGCTTGATACATTTAAAAGAAATCACTTGATACTATAATAAGTGTATAGTGTATAAAACAACTTCAAATCATAAGTATCAATCATAGGCGGCATGAATGCCCCATACCACTATGTCGCCATATATAGGTTTACAAATAAAACCGCAAATGTCACGTATTTGGAAATTGGATTTCCGTCTATGAACCGAGGCAAAAGATAGTCCTCAACCGATTCGAGACTGTCTAGCCCGAGTCTCAGGATCAGAACGCATCGACCCTTGGAGCGACAGGGCCGGTCCACCGATGTGGATTAAACTTAAACCCTGAACATGCGTTTCGCCGCCCTTTGGGGCGTAAGTGAGCCAACTAAATGACTCCATCGGTTCGAGAACGACCGATCAATCCGAGGCGCCTCGCAACAGCAACAACCACATAAGTCAAACTCGTCAGGGCGTGTAAAACCACTGACGCCACTTTTTAGCTAGAAGGAAACGCATGCCCTCCTTGAGGTCCGTCTCCCATTTTTGGTTCATACCGGGTGTGATACTCGCGAAGTAAACGTTACACAAAGCTACGCCACAAAGGCCGTGCTTTGATCATCACCACAAGACTTTGCTTTTCAACAGAAGCCTCGATCAATTGCCACTTAGGCATGCCACAAAGGCATTTCACTCCATGCGTTTGATATCCATCAATATATAACCCCTGAGCTCGTACGTCTCAGAAAAGGGCGTTAAGCAAGAGAATAAATTCTCCGCTGCCAAACAGATATATAATTAATAGAGATCAATCACACGGACTAAAATCCAATGTCAGACATACAATCCATTTACAAGTCCGTTCTGGGTCTGAACGAAACCGGAGGCACCTAGTACCCCGCATATCCATCGATCTCCAAGTACGTCTGGACGATCACCAAATGTTTCCATCTTCTTGGGTGTACAGCCCAATCAAGATCATCAGTAATCACCCAAACGACGTGAAGACATCTGGTCTTCGACCACCGTCTTCATCTTCGACTTATCGTCGTATCAGTTATTCAGAATGGGATAAACGCGGTCTTTCCAAACAACTCGCGTATATTTTAAATAAGTGTTACACAAACACAACATACGCCTCATTCCAATTCATCAGTCACTAACCGTAAATTAATCAAGAGAATAATTTCCCAAATATTAACCCCGAAGGCCGAAACCAACCTCAGATCAATATCCAGAAAACCATTTTGCTTGGCTAACCGACAGTTAGTTTCTAAATTTCACATTCATAGGGAAAGGTTCCCATTAATTTTATCAAAGATAAATTCCTTGAATTTATTCTTTATTCTATTTTTGAATCTCAATTCAAACTAGTCGGGATTAGCGAACCTTACCGAAGTAATTATTTATTTTAATTTCCCCATCCCAACCTATTCATCCCATGAAGTAAAACTGGTAATACTTCATATCTAACACCACAGTGTTATCGGTAAATTCAATTACCATTTCACGTTCAAATCTAATTAAAGATTTAACTATCGCCTGGAGCAAAACTGGTGATACTCCATTTTCGATCATTTCAGTCTAATTAAAGATTCATTAAAACTCCACTTAGTTTTAATCTTCGACTGGGTTAAAGAATCAGTGTCATTTAAAACACGGTTCACGATAAACCCAAAATCACATTCATTAATTATCGGGTTAAAGAACGAGTGTTATTTAAAAACACCATTCACGATAAACCCAAGAATCAATATCAGTTCAATTCCAATTAAATATTGCTTAATTGGTACACTTCATTAAATCTAAATAAAAAGATTTAATCTTTTCTCAATTGGGTTCAAGAACAGTGTTAGTGAAGACACCATTCACGACAAACCCAAATCACATTTGATATTCAATACAAGGCTCTGAATAGAAAATATATCGGCTTATATTCAATATCAAATTCTACGACTAACAAATGTCGTATTGGAAATAACGATATAAATATATATCTTTCAAATTTCCATAACAACATCTGTATAATCACGAATTCCAACATCGAAATATTCTGAAGACAATTTCGATTCAAATCCACTCTGATGTAATCATTGGAAATGCTGGCTATTTTTAAAACCCTTTTCATATTCAATTTATTTATTTAAAAATAAATAGAATTATAACTCTAGTTCAAAACTAGTTCATTTAGATAAAAATCTATTTTTATCTTTTCAAATATGGAGTTTTTCATCCCAATCATTTCTAAACCATTTCTTATGATTTTACACAAATTATTACTATTTTTACTAATTTTATCAAGGCCCGTACAGTCGATTTCCATCAACGGTCATCGAACTGCACTTACAGCGACCTTTTTCGAATTTGATTTGGACGTATCTCCAAATCCAACCGTTATATTTCTAATTTCTAATATTCGTTAGAAAGCTCTTTTCGATACGAACCCAACGGTTCCAGTTTTAGGAGAATCCGACGGTCGGATCTCACGTAATGTCCGTTTGAAATAAATGGTCGAAATTCACGAACTGCCGCAGCGCGGCGCGTTCTATTCAGGCCATTATATTATATATATAATATATATAATATATATTTCGTCGATTTCTATTTAAAACGAATTATATAAATAGTTTTAAAATTCGTTTCAAAAGAAATTTCAACTTCCTTTTCAATTCAAATCAAAATTGAGTTCTTCTTTATAAATTCGTTTTAAAATTCAATTCAAATTTCAATTCAATTTCAATTCAATTTGAATTCATTTCAATTCGCTTCAATTCAATTCATTTCGAAATCGTTTTCAATTCAATTCATTTCGAAATCGTTTTCAATTCAATTCATTTCGAAATCGTTTTCAATTCAATACATTTCAAAATGAATAAAATCGATATAAATATCGTTCATGTCAAAATGGCGTCAATCTAATCAACACGGCTTCATAAATTTCTATTTTCAAATATTCTATTTCAAATATTTCTTTTTCAAAATAGTTGTTATTATCAAAATATTTCGTTCAACACATGACCAATCTCAATGGATGAGTACTGTCAACACATGAACCTTTATTTTATATTGATAGAGATGTAAATTTTTATTACTAAAATATTTCGTTCAACACATGACCAATCTCAATGGATGAGTACTGTCAACACATGAACCTTTATTTTATATTATTCTTTATTTTCTAAATTGGAATGAGGCCCAATCAATCACCATATAAAATTAATTATATGGATTTTCATACAACACATGTATATAATAGCATTGAAAAATAATCAACCATCAACCAAAGTGCACTACACTGTATAAGCATCAAATATAGATATCTAACGCTTATAACAGCCTGTCAATCAATCGCTCGACATATTAAATCAATCAAGATGAGTGAACTTCATATTTCATCCCAACACCCGTGTGGGGTTTCAAACAATCAAACACAGATTTTATTTGTGCAGTTGGGCGATGTGTAAAATTTATCGTGCCAATCAATGTCAGTCAAATCAGTGTACATAAACAAATCGGCCGATTTGTTTATAAATATTTATTTGTTCACTTTCACATTAAAAATTATATTCTTAACGATAAAACATTTTATTCAACCTATGAAAATATTCTATTCAGTTCATTTATTCAATAAAATGATATTTTTATTTTCCTAACTTATTTTAGAAAATTTCGGCGGCATAACGGCACGATACTAGAAACGGGACAAGGCCTAGCCTAATCCCCGGTCCAGTGAAGGCCCACGCCATTCACACATCAATCAAAATCACCAAACAACCAAATTCAAATCAAATCATCTAACTAATCTATGCAACCAAACAAACAAGTCCATGGTCTGTGGACGATTGTGTCGGGTGCTACTAAGCACCGTCTGCATCCTAGTATATATATAACTAGAAAAGAAATTGAAGAGTGAGAAATTCTCACCAAAAGCTATCCAATCATCTTGACTCTTCTTTTATAGAAATCTTCGCCAATCTCGCCTTTTGTCGCTTTCGTTGCCCGTATTCACTACATATGTAAAAATCGAATTTTTACTATGATGTTCAATATATAAAAATCACATTTTTACTATGTTATTCACTATATAAAAATCACATTTTTACTACGTTATTCAATATATAAAAATCGAATTTTTACTTCGCTGTTCAATATATAAAAATCAAATTTTTACTTCGATGTTCAATATATAAAAATCAAATTTTTATCGCTACTTCTTATATGTGAAAATCGAATTTTTTCATCACTGCTTTCAATGAATAAAATCATAACTTTCATTGAATATAAATCATAGTTTGCATCGAATAAAAATCGTATTTTTATTTGCCATTTTCATATATATAATTCCTATCTTTATACGAATTAAAATCCTAACTTCTCAAAAATCAAGCCTTTATTTTTTTTTTGAAAAAAAAAACCTAATCTTCCCTAAATGAAAAATCCAATCTTTCCTAAATGAAAAATATAATCTTTCTTAAATGAAAAATATAATCTTTCTTAAATGAAAAATATAATCTTTCTTAAATGAAAAATATAATTTTATTATATATATAAAAATCACCTTTTTATATTTGCTAAAATAAAGAAAATCGCATCTTTATATTAGCTATATAAAGATCACATATTTATAAATTTAAAATTAAATTCATTACCTTAAACATATACACTGCGCTCCTCCTCTTTCCTGTTCGAAGTCGCTCAAATCCATGACCTCATCTTCAACGCCGGCGAGCTCCGATTCATTGTTGCAGCACGTTTGGGAGGGGCGAGGGGTCGCGGCAGCGGGGTTCTCCTTGATTTGGGGCTCGGGTTCTTGGGGGAGCGGATTTTGAACTGAGGAAGTGGGGGGGAACGAAGCCGACGTGGCGGTGAAGGCAGGGGAGGCGCGGCGGTAGAGGGCGGTGGCGGCTCCTATGGGTGGCGACGATGAGCTCGAGAGTTTTTTTTTTAATTTCTTTTGAATCTGAGCGTTGACCAAACTGATCGGGGAAAGGTAAAGGAGAGGGGAGAGAGAGTGAGGTGAGGGGGTTTATAATATAATATTTTATTATTTTTAATTGCAAAAAGATAACCTTTTAACATGAACTCGAAACCAAGCCCACCGACTGTCGTCCATAGCGTTTTACCCCTATTCTGAACACAATGGGATATGTATCACAAGCTGGTTTGATCGTTTGAATCAGTTTCCATGGAATTTACATTCAAAATCATTATATTGAATTTTAAACGTACATTTCAAATTACCGGGGTCACATACTAACTAGAAAAATTCTAGAAAAATATTTTCTAGCTTCGTATTGACGATACGGTCCTAACAAAACTAATTTCGTCGAATTCTGAGACCGTTTGAAAAATGTCCAATTTCCAGTCGATTAAAATCAACTGAAACTGGTCAAACGCGTTTTCCTTTTCCACGCTCACATGTTGATTCGGAAAATTATGAAATTTGGAATCTAGCAATAACTTTACATCACGGATCCAACAAAAGTGGTTTCATCGAAATCCGAGGTCGTTTGCAAAATTTCCATTTTTAAGGGCCTGAATTCCATAGTGACTATTCAGAATTTTCAACTGGACATATCTTTTGATTCCAGCTATGAAATCTTGATTTGTCGGATTCGTTGGAAAGATATTATCAATTAGATCCTAATGTTTTTAGTTTCACAAAAATCCGGATTGTTTTGCACCCGGTACATTCAATTGAAGTTTGAAATCGAATTATCGAACTACCGCGCCATTTTCAATTCTTTTTATATATATAAATAAATATTTATATTCTAACGACGACGTATATAATATATACGTCGAATTATATTCAAAATAAATTTCTCGTCGATATTATTTAAAATAATCTATTTTAAATATCCAAAATTCGCTAAAATTGCCAAAATAAAAATTTCAAACTGGCTTGCATTTTACGGGTTGTTACATGGGCCCCTCTTGCAGGCGCACGTGCGCCTCACCTAGGTCGTCGCAGTGGCACCTTCTGATCATCCAACTGTTACTCCAATCAATTGCAAAAGCCAGACCTAGATTTGATGTAGTAGGTTCTTCTTACGGCCGAATACAGTAAGGTAGAAGAAAGGTTAACACCTTAATGACCTTGTTAATTTAATTTTAATTTAATTACCAATCGTATTTGGTCCATAACTAACTCGTACGTAAACGAAATTCGACAATTTCAGATCCTGTGGAATCGTATGACGAAGCTCTACAATCGTAGACTGCAAAAGGGACAATTCTAAGCAGTTGAAATTTTGACAAATCGCGAACGACGTTGAGATTTCTTATTTTAAAAATATAATTAAAATAAACTGTTATGCATTTGAAATCATTATTTATTCGTGGTTGAGATTCACATTGTTTATTGTTTGTGATTTGATTCGAAATATCTTGATTGTATGGATCTGTTGATTTGATTTAGTATAATAAGAATAAATTAGAAATTGTAAAACAAATAAAAATGCCATTTTTATTTGTCATGATTGAAATTTGAATTATATGTAAAATAAAAAAATATTCTTTTATTTGCTATGTTAAAATTAGATTAGGGTACAAATAGATGTTCACATTTATTCGTTATACTAAAAATTGGAAAATGTAAACAAATAGATTATTATTTGTATTTGTCATTGGCATACATAGGAAAGAATGTAAACAAATAAAATATACTTTTATTTGTCACTGGCATACATAGGAAAGAATGTAAACAAATAAAATATACTTTTATTTGTCATTGGCATACATAGGAAAGAATGTAAACAAATAAAATATACTTTTATATGTCATTAGAATTCATAGGAAAATGTTAAGATAAAAGAAAAAAAATAACATTTTAGTTATGAAATGTAAGTTAGATCAGAAATGACATCTTTTTATGAAATGTTAGCAATGTTAGAAGTATCATTTTATGAAATGTTAACGATGTTAGAAATATCATTTTTATGAAATGTTAGCAATGTTAGAAGTATCATTTTAGGAAATGTTAGCAATGTTAGAATTAAAAATATCATTTTTATATAGAAATGTTAGATTAGACAAAAGCTACATTTATTATTAGGAATGTTACGTTAGATGGAAAAATAACATTTTATATTAGAAAGGTTAAATTAGATAAAAAGGCCACTTTTATTAGAAAGAGAACAAAAATATCACTTTTGTTAGTAATGAAATATTAGCATATAAAGATGTCTTTTTAGTTAGAATGTTAAAATATCATTTTTGTTATAAATGTTAGGTTAGATTGAAGGTGTCATTTTTGGTAAAATAATGTTTTACAAGAAATGATTATTTAAAATAAAAAGACCATCTTTATTAGAAATGTTTGAATAGGATTGTTATATGAACAAGTTATTCTTTTTATTGGTCATATGAAATTAGAAATATGTGTACAAATAAGGATCAATTTTATTTGTCAAGTTAAATTAGAGAAGTTTGTTACAAATAAAAATCCCCTTTCTTATTTGCCATTAGAATAGTAGAAAAACATGCTATAAATAAAGTTATTCTTTTTTTTATTTTCCATCAGTAATATTGAATATGTTATTAAGAATGTTTAAACATGAAAATTCACATTTTTAGTGTATGTTTTCTTCATTAAAAATGTTCATTGGTCGTATAATATGTTAATACAATAAAAATCAAAATTTTATTGTATAATTGATTCATAAAAAAATAAGCATGTTTTAAATAAAGTGTTAAAACATGAAATGTGACATTTCCAATGTATTTTTTTATGCATCAAAAGAATGAACTAGAAAATGTATATTTTTATACGTTAAAGAAGAATGAATTGAAATTGTATATTTTTATACATTAAAAGGGTATTAGAATAAAAAGTACATTTTTGCTAGAAAATGAATATTAGAAGTAAAAGACACATTTTTTTTCCAAATATGAATATTAGAAGTAAAAGACACATTTTTGTCCAAATATGTTTATAGAAATAAAAGACACCATTTTTGTCAAAACTTGATTTGCGAAATAGAATCAACATTTTTGTCAAAACTTGATTAATGGAATAGAATCAACATTTTTGTTTAGTTGAAAAGATTAAGCAAAATAATCATATTTTGTTGCATTGAAAGGATTAAGCAAAACTATCATATTTTGTTGCATTGAAAAGATTAAACAAAACTATCATATTTTGTTGCATTGAAAGATTAGACAAAAGTATCGTATTTTGTACATTAGAAGGATTTAGGAAAAATTACAATCTTTGTCACTTTAAAAGAATTAAAATAAAAGAGACATTTTTTGTCATTTTTAAAAGAATGAAGTATAGCATTCATTTTATCATGTGAAAAGAATGAGATTAAAATATAGTCATTTTATCATGTAAAAGGGAATAAGACAAAAACATTCATTTTTGTCATTTAAAAATGTATGAAATCAAAATCTCCATTTTTGGATATTTAAGGGGATTATACCAAAATCTACATTTTTTGTTATTTAAAAAGATTACAAAAAGATATGAAAGATTAGATTTTATTGTCATGTGTTAACTATAAAAAAAAATGGGAATAAAAGGCTAGATATTTATTGTCACTTGTTCACAATAAAAGAATTGAAATATATGTCTATGATGTTGAAATGTTTGATGTGTTAAACATATTGTTAGTATATTCAAATTGAATATTACACTTCCATTTACAAGTTACCCGACTTGTCAATATGATTGGGACGATAATTTTCATACATCGCCCAAGTGCACAAATAATTTATTATTTGGTTGATGGATGAATCCCCACACGGGTATTGGGATGATATTGGATACACACTAATCCCAATATTTAGATATCTATCAATCGATGGATTAACAGTCTGTGATGAGCGTTAGTTATTTACTTTAATGCTCACATAGTTATAAATTCCGCTCTAGTCATCATTTTGATGTTTAATAATTACTTATCATGATTGTTGATCACATACAATTTATGGTTGTTGATTGAGTCCCATTCCAAAAAAGAATATTCTAGAAAATAATATTTTAGAAAATATATTAGGAAAAAAAGAATATATTTTATAGAAAAAGAATATATTTTAGAAAAATATATTTTTATTGAAATGAACTTGTTATTAACTAGAATAAATCATTAATTTTAGATTTAATGAAGTTTTCCAATTTGCTAATATTTAATTGAAGTTAAATTAAATAATTTGGATTTTGGGTTTGTCGTGAATAGTGTCTTAAGTAACACCGTTCTTAAACCCCGTATGAAAGGAATAATCTTTTAATTTAGATTATTAAAGTTTTCAATTATATTTAGTAATTGAAATAAGATGAAATGTGAGTTGGGTTATTTGTGAACCGTGTTTTTAAGTGACATGTGTTCTTTAACTCAATTCACAGTGAAAATATGATTTGGAATTTATGAATCTTTTTATTAAGATTTAAATGGGAATTTTCCAAAAGCCAAGTTTTCCAATTTAATATATTAAATTGGCGTTGAATGGAATTCGAATTAATAATAACCGAGATAAGCTTCTATAAAAGAAAACCGATACTACATATGGAATTTAAGAGGCTTTGCCGTTATACCATTTATATTATTGGTCAGATACAGAAATTTATAACGATTATATTTTGATTTGGTTTCCGTGACAATTCCATAATTTATGGAAGACGATTTTGGGTTTACCGTGAACTATGTTATAAATGACATTAGTTCTTTAACCCAGTTAAGAATAAGATTAATTTCTTAAACTTGAATAATCATTGAATAATGATTTTTGATATTTAAAACCAAATTGGGGGTTTTAATAAAACTTTAAAGGTAAGATTAATTTAAAGAGTTTATCTTTGATAAAATAATGCGAATATTTTATTAGAAGAATATTCTGAATTGGGATGAGGCGTTGAATGTGTTTTTATAGTACTTGATTTGAATTATAAAATACGTGAGTTATTCGGGAAGACCGGGTTTAACCCATTCCGAATAATTACTACGACGATGAAGAGTCGAAGATGAAGACGGTGGTCGAAGACCGACGATCTTCACATCGAATGGATGTGTTGCTACAGAGACCCTTGATGGGAGTAGCAACCTTGAAGGGGCTTCAGTGGTGGCCGTCCGGACTATTGTTGATTGTTCGGATTTGGTTTTCGCTCAAACCCAGAGCATAAGCTAGTAAATGGATGCGTGTCTGACATTGAATTTCGTTCCATGTGAATTAAATCGATTTCTATTGATGTATGTCTGTTTGGTGGTGGAGGATTTATTCTCTACTTAACACCCTGGTATATATTAATAGTGGTTGATCGCATGGCGTGAATTGTCAATGTGGCATGCCAAGATGCAAATGATCAATGCTTTTGTTGGAAAGCAGGGCCTTGTGGGATGATCAAAGCATAGCCTATTACGGCATAGCTTTGTGTATATCGTGACTTCGCGAGCCTCACACCCCGGTATGAGTCAGAAACGGGATACGGACCATAGGGAGTGCACACGTTTCTTTCTAGCTAGTGGTAGTGTCAGTGCTTAAACTGGCTGGCATTTTACTTACGTGGATGATGGACTTTGAGGCGCCTCGGATTTTTATAGGCCGTTAGTGGTCATACTATAGGTTCAAAGGAATCGGGAAACGTGTGTTCAGGCATAACCAATCCACTGCCGATAGGCGGGGACCGGCCCTACCGCTCCAAGGGTTGCCCATTGGTGTGATCCTGAGGCATTTGCTAGAGTGTCTCGAATCGAAGAGGAGCTTGCTCCTAGCCTCGACTCATGATGGAAATACAATTTCCAATATGACCTTGCGGTTTTGAATGTAGAACTAGTATGGCGACATGATATATGTACCCATGCCGTCTATGATTGATACATTATGATTGAAATGTTTTTATTAGAACATATACACACTAATACTAAATCCGTTTTATCGTATCAAGCATCTTTTGACCATTATAAGGTAAAACCCTATCCTCTGGTTTGCGTTGCATTGTGTGATGGGACTTTGGTCTTATAATGGTTTCATTTTTCTAAAAAAGCATTGCGTTGTATAAAGATTTACTTTATTTTATGCACTGGCAATCCAATGGAGTAAACCTGTTCCGCGTTAGCGGCGTGGTCCTGTGATTAGCCTTATTACTAGATAGTTAAGTTCAGATTTCTCATACCAGTCCCATAACTGACCTGTAGTTTGTATCACTGGCAAACTCGGGTGCCCATATTTTCCACACGGGCAGTCGAGTAGCTTTTTGCAGATATATTTACAGGATCCTGTCTTACAGCTGAAGTGGTATTTTTCTAGTTGTATATTTGAAATATTTTTCCATTGCTATTTAAATGTAATTTAAAACTCTGATATTATTGTATTTCTTTGTGTAATAAGTATTCATACTCTGTTATATTTATGTACTCTGATGTAATTGTTGTTATCAGCAATAAAATGTTCTTCAGTTTGTGTTCTGATGTGTATTGTTCTCAAAGCAATCCAGTCTTTCATTGATGGGAAGTTTGGGTCGTTTCAAAAAAACTTTTGATATTATAATAATGTCTATCAACCACGACTATAATAATCATCTAGCAGAAACGCTTTCATCTCACGTTCTACGTATATAGTATACAGTCAAAAAAGCCAGCACTTTTTGGGTAATGAATTTCCAACTATGACAAGGTATGGAACCACCTTTCGCTAGTGTACCTCTAGAAAGGAATACACTGGGTTCAACAAGAACATCTTGCAACCCGGCCACACATGACCGACCACTCATTTCGCTTGAGTGTATCGAATGTATATCACCAATCGTTTGGGATCAGCAACCGTTTCCCATATATATGGTAGAACATTGATAGATTTAAGAAGCAAATGAATATTCTCTAGATATGTGATTACACACCCTACTTCGGAGCGACCGACTTAGCCATGCTGCCTGCCCGATTTCTGTCATTTACCGATTGATGAGGCTTGGGGTTACACTTTATCATCACATCAGATTCACTTCGAATGCCACATTTTCAGATCCATCGAAAATCACTAATTTGACGTTTACAACCATACATTACGTGTTAGCTAAAAGAAGTTTCCTTCTCCGCTTCCACTCTTTGTACGGTTGAAGAAATCAATGTACGTGACCTTTCTGGAAATACTCTGTCGGACATTCATCCATACAAGTCATCCAGGAACAGGATGAACCAACGGCACTATTCAGTACATCCTTCTTAGGCACTGTTATCTAAGACTTATACAATAGCCCTTGCACTTTATTCTGTCTTCAATTATCTTTGGCATATATGATTCGCAATGCTTATGCCAATACAAAGTGGTTCTTTGGATAATAATCCAACCGGTCTCTCCATATTAACAACGTTAAATTGGTCAAAACTTCGATAGTCTGTGATTTAACTATCAAAGAAAAACAGGTGTGCAAACGACGATATTATTTCCAGATGGAAATTCTATCAATCAATCATCAATCAACATTTATCTCCTTAGTTTATTTTTCATCTCTTGTTTCCCTATATTCAACATTTCTTATTTTCTGAATTTAGAAAATATATGTTATTACCATTGGAAAACATTTCCATTTCTTGTTTTCTATATCAGAAAACATTTCTGGTTCTTATTCGAAAAACATTTCCAAAACACCTTCATTGGACTTAGACAGATGTTTAAACAAACCATCGCGATGCCAACTCAAACCATTACGCTTATTAACTAAATTCCTTTAACCAACCTTCACTATCGAACCTTAACCATTCCTTAGTTAAAAATGGAGTCAATCAAGTTGGGGTAATACTACCTCTCAGACCTTAACTGAACAACATTTCTAACCTTGAAATAGACAAAGTTCACCCTTTTTAATTCTTTAACAAACTTCCTTACGTAACTCTCCTTCGACTCTATTCGATAACTCTTTCCTTCGAATAAGGTATATTCGATAATTCTTTCCTTCAAATAAGGTATATTTGATAACTCTATTCAATTTACTCTATTTGATTAACTCTTATCAATTAACTCTATTGGACTAACGCTATTGGATTAACTCTATTATATTAACGCTATTGGTTTGACTCTATTCGATTTACTCTATTCGATTAACCCTTATCAATTAATTCTAACCGATGAACTCTTACTGATTAACTCTAACCAATTAATTTTAATCGATTAACTCTATTCAATAACTCTAGTTCGATTTAACTCTATCGATTTACTCTAACTGATTAACTCTAACTGTTTAACCCTAACTGTTAACTCTAAGCAATTAATTCTAACCGATTAACTCTTACTGATTAACTCTAACCAATTAATTTTAACCAATTTACTCTTATTCGAATAACAAAGATTCGATTAACTCTATTCAACTAACTCGACTAGACCAATCCCTTTCGAATAACATATTCGATTTACTAACTTTCGAATACCATACTCGATTAACTCCCTTCGAATAGCATATTCGATTAACTCTATTCGAATAACTAAATTCAATTAGCTCCTTTCGAATAAACTATTCATTTATAAAGATTTACTTTTTGTAACGGTTCTTCATTTTACAAATGATTTCCTTTTTAATTCTATTTGTAAATGGTTTTACAAATACCTCCTTTTCGATTTCATTTGTTAAGGTTTTACAAATATTCCTCTTTCGATTCCATTTGTAAATGGTTTACAAACATTTCTATTTCTATTTGATTTATAAATGGTTTATAAACATTTCTCATTCTAATCTATTTGCAAATGGTTTGCAAATAATTCCTTTAGGATTTCATTTCTAAGTATATTCTATTTATAAATAATCCATTTATAAATAAATTTCTATTTATAAATATTCCATTTATAAATAGTTCCTTTTCATAAAATCTTCTTTGATTTTATAAATATTATCTCTTTTATAAAATCCTTTGATTTTGTAAATAAATACATTTCAATATTCGTTTTGAAAATTTCCTTTTCACCATTCTGGTATTTTATGGTATTTAACATATCAAATCACGATGACCAATATCGTTCAAACATACATAATCGACAACAGATTTTATATCACATCATATATTACAATATATGAACAGAATGGTATTATAATTATTAAGGAACCAAGTTAGGTCCCTCCAACCTGTTTCCCTGCATCCACAGATGTTAACCAATATAATAACATTGATTTCATTTTGATATGAAATATTATGACAACCAGAATCCATGTTTGGTTAACGATATACACATATAACTATATCGATATTTTTAACTAACTGACTAGCAGTTCAACCAAACAGTCAACACATAGCAACCAACAGATGATTAACAGTTCTAAAAATACGTTATAAAAATATAACTGTTCAGAGTTGGTAAGTTTTACTCACTTTGGCTGGTTATCGTTAAATAACGATATTCGTCCGCCGATTCAGATCGGACAATTTATTTTGCAATAACTCTCCAATTAGTTTCAAAACTGACTTCATTGTGTAGTATTCATTCATATGGTTCCAATGCTTCAGACGGCGTTCGATTCTGAATTTGTACGAGTGAAATATTGTAACCACAAATTTATATAAACATTTTAAATAGTTTAAATTTTAAAACTAACTAATTGTTTTCAATTAGGCCATACCCCCTTTCATATATCACATTGGCCTATTCGCACTTGTACAGTCCAGACCTGCTCCCAACCTTTACAAAACAAAATGGTCTGCTCCAAACCAATACCTTCTTCCCCGATAGAAAATAACAGCTGGAACCAGACTACTTCGAACACCATTATCGGAATTCTGCATTGCTCATTTTTCCTCTCCCTTCACCGAAACCAACCACTACATCACCGAAGTTCTTCACTTCATCACTTTACTCCCTACATACCGTTTTCCCTCAAATTCTCAAGTCAGAATCAAACTCCGCCCCT
>JASFAX010006579.1:0-31125 GCA_030737875.1 Allium sativum
TCCCCCTTAAGAAATTTCGCCCCCGAAATTCCTTAACTAAGAAACAAGTAAGGATCCCGCATGCCTACCAACCATTCACAACAATCAAACATACAAAACAACAAACAAGTCTATCCTAACATGCAGAAAACTAAATTGCCATTAAAATCTTACTAGGCAAAGTGTTCTGGATACGTCTTCCTAATGCTCTCCTCTATCTCCCAAGTACAGTCATTCTCATTCTTGCCCCCACTGAACTTTGACTAGATTCACCGCTTTCCTTCGAAGTTGCTTCGTATCGTGCTCGATAATACGAATCGGCTTGCGATTCCCAACCGCCTTGGGTTCTACTTCGATATCTTCCAACTGATCAGGTGAAATAGCCATATCGGGGTCGCGCACGAATTTCCTTAACTGGGAAACATTAAATACATTATGAACTCCCGCCATCTTGTCTGGCAACTCAACTGTATATGCCAAATTCCCAACTTATTCGAGAACTGGGAATGGACCAACAAATCCTGGTGTTAACTTGTCTCTCTTACCAAATCGTATCACACTCTTTAATGGAGAGATCTTGGCAAACACCAAGTCGCCAATGGAGAATTTCATATCTCTTCTCCTCTTATAAGTATTACTTTTCTGCCTATCTTGGGCAACCTTCATTCGCTGTTGAATAACCTTGATCATATCTGAGGTTTCTCTTATCACATCTGGCCCAAGCACAAATTTCTCGCCGTTTTCTAACCAACATGACGGTGAGTTGCATGGTCTTCTGTACAAAGCTTCATATGGAGCCATACCAATACTGGACTGATAACTGTTATTATATGCAAACTTTACTAGATGCAAATGGTCATCCCATAATCCACCAAAATCTAAAATGCAAGCTCTCAAGAGATCTTCTAATACTCGATTCACCCTTTCCGTCTGACCGTCGGTTTGAGGGTGGTATGCGGTACTGAGATGTAGTTCTGATCCTAAAGCCTCTTGTAAGCTCTTCCAAAACCCACTAGCGAACAACGGATCTCGGTCACTTACAATGCCTTTGGGTACTCCATGAAATCTCATTACCCACTTCATATACTACTAACTTGGTTGACGTTCTATTCAACTTGACGGGTATAAACCTTGCACTTTTGGTCAATCGGTCCACAATCACCCAAATGCTATCATGGCCCGATCTAGTCCTTGGTAACCCATCAATGAAATCCATTGAGACTTGTTCCAATTTCCATTCTGGAATTTCTAATGGTTGCAACAAACCACTAGGCTTCTTTTTCTCGGCTTTAACTAGCCAGCAGTTCATGCATTTGGATATAAACTTCCCAACATCTCTTTTCATCCCTTCCCAGTAGTAGGTCTGCTTCATGTCTCGATATATTTTATTACCACTGGGATGTATAGTCAGTTTTGAGTGATGACATTCTCTAAGCACTTCATCTCTCAATCCATTGACATTGGGCACAACTAGTCTTCCATTCTTCCTATGCCATCCATCTTGATCAAGCCTATACTTGCCCATCTCCTTATCGATACCCCTCTCTAACTTGGAGATGATTTCCAATAAGTTAGGATCATCCCTCTGACTGGAACCAATCCGCTCAATCAAAGTGGGTCTAATCGTCAAACTGGCTAACATCTCTGGATCCAATTCGCACTCTGGTCTGAAATCATATCCAGCAATATACTCTAGTTGCTTCCATTCTAGAAACATAGCCCCTATACTGGCATGTTTTCTACTCAATGCATCAGCTACTGCATTGCCCTTTCCTGGTGTGTATGCGATATCGAAATCGTAGGAAGCCAAGAATTCTAACCATCTTTGCTGTCGGAGGTTTAAACCCTTCTGAGAGAAGAGATACTTTAACGATTTATGATTGGTAAACAACTCAAATATTTCTCCCAAGAGATAATGTCTCCACATCTTCAATGCGAACACGATCACTGCCAATACCAAATCATGGGTAGGATATCTTTTCTCATGTGGTTTTAGTTGCCGACTAGCATAAGCTACAATGCTACATCCTTGCATCAATACAGCACCTAGTCCGGTACCGCATGCATCTGTGTATACCGTCATCTCTTCATTCCCTTTAGGAACGACTAACACTGGCGCGCACATCAACATTTCCTTTAGGCTCTTAAATGCAACCTCGCACTTTTCGTGCCAAACAAAAGCTTGATTCTTCTTGGTTAACTAAGTCAACGGTGTCGCTATCTTGGAGAAGTCTTGGATTAACTTACG
Source organism: Allium sativum (assembly GCA_030737875.1). Classification (NCBI taxonomy): domain Eukaryota; kingdom Viridiplantae; phylum Streptophyta; class Magnoliopsida; order Asparagales; family Amaryllidaceae; genus Allium; species Allium sativum. The sequence goes on from JASFAX010006579.1 coordinate 2,228, forward strand.
ATAATATCCAGCTAATCCCAAGAAACTTCTTACGTCTGTTGCATTCTTGGGCATAGACCAATCTTGTACCGTAGCCACCTTCGCAGGGTCCACGGCAATACCATTCTCTTAAACAACATGGCCTAAGAATCTCATTTCCCTACTCCAGAAGTGACACTTAGAAAACTTTGCTTTCAATTGGTGCTTTCTCAACACCTCCATCACTATCCTCAAATGTTCCTTGTGTTCTTCCTCTGTCCTTGAATAAACTAAGATATCATCCATGAACACAAGAAAAAACTTATTCTGCTGATCTTGGAATACTCTATTCATAAGATCCACAAAATACGCTGGTGCATTGGTCAACCCGAATGGCATGACCAACCGCTCGTAGAATCCAGACGGCGTCCGAAAGGCCGTTTTAGCTATACTCTCAGCCTCCACCCTAAGTTGATGATAAACTATCGCGAGATCCAACTGGGAGAACACTCTCACGTCACTTAACTGATCAAACAAATCATCTATCCGCGGTAGAGGATACTTATTCTTCCTCGTCACCTTATTCAACTTGCGGTAGTCCACACACAATAGAAGGGAACCATCTGTCTTGGTAGCAAACACAACCGGTGCTTCCCACTTGGAGATACTTCTTTGGATAAATCCCTTCTTCAAAAAATCGATTACTTGCACCCCGAGCTCTCGCTGCTCCCTTGGCGCCATACGACGAAGTGGCATCACTATAGGTGTGGCATGTTTCACTAAATCAATACCGAACTCAATCCCTCGATGTGGTGGAAGTCCGATCACTTCCTCGAAGATGTCTGGATACTGGCCTGCCACGGGCATATCTGACAACTCATCATGCGTGATGTCGAGGGAATTTAGAAAACTAGCTATTAACCCATCACTAGGTAGACCACCAAACACTACCCTCCGGCCATCATCCGCTCTAACTGTCACAAAAAATCCCTCACAATCTACCACCGCTCCGTACCTTTGGAGCCAATCGACTCCCAAAATAATGCCAAACCCAGTAAATCCCAAAACAAAGCAGTCACAAACAAACATACATCCTTGACTCGATAATATTACATTACGACAAATCATACAAAGGCTAGTTGAACCACCAATCGGGTTCGTAACTGCTAAAGGTCTATCGACTATCTCGGGTTCCAATCCCAACCTATCTACCAGGTCACTAGATATGAAGGAATAGGAAGCCCGAGTATCAAGCAATACTCGAACAGGAACATCATATACAGAAAGCATACCTTAGATAATGACATTCTTTCCTTTCTCCGCCGCAGTTGGGGCATTTGATGAAGAAGGAACAACATTAAGAGCATATGCTTTCACAATCTGCTTTTCATTAGGGGGTTATGGACACTTATCCTTGTGATGTCCCATTTGGCCACAGTTGAAGCACTTCCTGTCCGCTGGCTTCACTCGACATTCTTTAGCATAATGGCCCTTCTTGTCACAGCTAAAGCACTCAACATCTTTCTTATTCTTCTTCTTATGGATATCCTTGGTCTGATTCTGCTTTCTCTTATTCTGAGAACCATTCTTGTCTCCACCGCCTGCTTGCGGTTTTGGCTCCTCTGCAGATGCAACCTCAGTCTTCGACTTAGGGTACAGACTCTCTGATCTCAAAGCTTTCCCCACAATCGATTCAAACGTCTCATTGATATGGTTTATAAGCCTTTCCCCCAAGTACTGATCTAAGCCTGTTATGAACTTCTCATTCTTCTTCTGGAGAGTGTCGATAAGAGATAATCCATACTTCAATAAAGTATCGAACTCACCAATATACTCCGAGACTGCCCTACCATTATTCTTAAGCTCCATGAACTTCTTAAACAACTCTAACTTATGAGCAGCTGGGATAAACTTTTCACTGAATCGGGACTTAAATTGATCCCATGTAAAATGATCCTCTAGAGTAGCTAACTTAATAGCATTTCACCAGTTCATCGCCCATCCTTGCAGCTGACGGGGTGCTAGCTTTCTCTTCGTCGCATCCTTCATACCCAAATCTTCGAAGATGCACTCATAGCTATCAAGCCAATCCTGAACTTCTGTAGTTGATTTCGTTTCGTGGAACAGCTTCCCACCAAGACTCGTGTAATCCTTTCATAGCTTGGCGAAATCAGCCCTAGGCGCCTGCACTGCTGCACCACCACCATTTGCAGCACTAGGAGCTTCCCTCTGAATATCCCTAAGCATCTCTCTCATGAGGTCAATGAACATCGTCCTCATATCAAGAGCGTTCCCATTATTAGCTCCTCTAGCAGTACCCCTCGTGTATCGGCTCATCGTTCAATCTGTAAGGAGAAACGATTAACCATCTCTTCAGTGGTGTTAGTGCAATGCAGCTCCATCCTTAAATATACTAATAGTATATATATAGCTTCTGAAAACCAAAATATCACAAATACGCGCTCTCATATATGTATACTATCTCTCTCTAGGTTAATTGCGCAACCTAAAGCTCTGATACCAAATGTGACAGCCCACCCCGCACCAGCCGACATTTCCAATGAACGTGTGTCATGCCAATGTCCAACCAGTAGGGGACGGTCATCAAAGAAAGGAAGAGAAGGGAATTTGAACTAACAAGGAACCTGTAGAATGTCTCACAGCGCATGGAATAAAATATAATAATAACATACTTGATAGAAAACAGGTGAGGCAGTGCATAAGCTGAGAACTAAACCATAATCATCATAGCAGTGGAAAATTCAAAATACAGCTTATGTTCCACATCATCGTTATTACAATTCCCTAAAGAAAAATAAGAAAGGTACACTACTAAGGCCCAAAGTAGTGACCAGCAGCGACACAGGGAGAATATATATATTTCATACGTGGAAGCCTCCTTCTCGTCTCCAGTACAGCAACTCGCGCATAACACTTGACCTGTCTCTAATCTGCCCGTTTAAGAGCACCCAGAGTGATAAGGAGAGACATAAAACTCTGGGTCAGACAAAAGTCTGGTATGAGCAATAAGCAACAAAATAGAACAATAACAGGTATACTAAACCATACCTGAACCTGGACCTTCAACCAAAGAGTTAGCACACAAGATGTACAATACTCTAAGGTGACACTAACATATAGTATAAAGATACGGGGGAGGGGTTTGCATGTCATAGTGATATCAAACAATCAAGCATAGCAACCATCCTCACATCTCTTACTCAGTGCATGAAGCATACAATATCCACCGCTTTGATCACCCAAATCTTTGTTACGATCACTCTGCGCCATAGAGTCATGATGGCTCCACTGCACTGATTCATAGCCACTAATTCCTTGCCCTGTCCACTCTGCCCCATGAAGTCATGACGACTACACTGCACTTGCTCATAGCCATTCTACGATCACTCTGCCCCCATGGAGTAATAGCTACCCCACTGCACTATTACATAGCCTAACATCCGTCTTGGTGGTGAATCAAAGCTATAGACGTCGATAACCCCTTTGCACACGTCCCGCGGCAAAGCCCAACTCATGAAGTTAACTCGTTGGTCCCCAACTGGATCTTGAGTTATACTTCCTATCTGGACCACCTTTGCATCTCGGGTTTTGGTCTTCTCTGGATCAGTTCGGTGGTCATAGCCATGCCTTGGTTTGGTTTGAATACGTGTAGTACTCCAGTCCTCATTGGTTCGATCCAGTCACCCTTGCTCGGTTCAGTTCGGCAGCCCTCTAGTTCGGTTCAGTCACTCCAGCTTGGTTCGGTTCGGCAAGCTTCTGCTCCTGTCCATCAATCCGGTTTGGTCAACTCCCTCTGGGTCGATTCTGAAACACCCCACCTCCGTTAAGGTCACACACAAAGGGAATGCGTTAAATTCGATGGAGCATTATAGGTAAATACACATAAAGTTTACAATACAGAAATATAAGCAGCGGAAAACAAACATTTATTTCATACGTGGTTCAATACAAAAACCATTACAGTAAATTGTCTCAAAATAACTTCCAAAACATTTCATCATAATCTCTATCTTGATTAAAACATAAAGAAGCATATAACATAAATAAAACTGCATTAATTTCCAAGTCTAGTGTGACCAAAGCCGTAGCCAAAGATAAGAGATTCCAAGCCGTACATCACAGAGTCTTCAAGCTTGGAAAGATGAACGTTCCAAATTAAGTTGAGCTATTCCCTCCCTGTCTACCTGAGGGGGGGGGGAATGGAGACATAAGTCCAAGTAAGTCTAGTGACTTTTCAGTGTGTGAATAAGGAAAAGGTCATCATGACAGAAATAAACAGAAAATAGGACAGTACCAGAACGGCAAACTAACATAAAACTATATAAGGCAGGATAAACCGAATATACATTGCACCCATGTTTAATTCTCTGCACCTACTTATACTTTTCCAACTAGCATCACATGTTCACAGTGAAATGATCCCATTATATCGATCGGCCCCTACTCGCATGCATTTATCACGTGTGTCATTCGGCCCCCGCTTGACTGTAGATAACTGTGCTGGTCGCACCACGGGGTGTATCAAATCCTATCGTGGCATCCCGACATGATTCAAGATGCACAGTGTATGACTACTTATGCCCAATGCCTGCTTTTTCCACTCCGGAGTATGTGCACGCCCGTACACCGCCGGAACCTACACTGATACACCACCCACCAACATTTTTGACCGCTTATAATCAGCCCAGTTATCGTGCCCCGCCCTGCCTAGTTCAGGGTCCCATGATATATCTATGTGGGTTACTGTTGAAATGGGTCCCCATTACTAGGGTTTTCCAGCCAACATGTTAAATTGTTTAGGTGTCCAAATTTACCTAACCCCACCTATCAGTTTTGCTAACATGTTGAATTGGTTAAGTGTTTTTAAATTTACTTTACCTTACCACTCTTGACCTAGCTTTATTAGAGCAACAACCACTCACATTAGACAGATATTGTTGCGGTTACTGGATGTGCCGGTCGGTTCCTGGCAGTTTTACACAACTTACTCAAACCTCGGGTCCTTTTTGGGCTCAATGCACTAACCACCCACATTAGACAGGTATTGTTGTAGTCACTGGATGTGCCGGCCGATTCCGGGCAGTTTTACACCACAACTCAGTCTAACCTTGGGTTAGGCATATTCGTCTTTTCTAAATTTACATATTTATCCTTTTATGCTTATATGTAAATTTGTCAACAGTTTATTGTCATGGACCACTTTCCTTCTAAATCAAATTCATAATTTTTTGGTAAGTAAATTATACCATTTCAATGCCATACCATTTACATGGTTGTGAACCAAATATGTTAATTATGTATAGTTCTCATGTTTTCCCCAATGTTACCCCGTTGTACGTTCGCAAAATTACGTAGGATGTTAGGCTCGAAATTTTGGCCTAACTAGTAAACGAAAAAGGGGAAAAAGAGGAACTTGCAACATTCCAACATCATGCAAAAACATGGATCTAACTACAGATGTGTCACATGAACTTGGCATAATATACTTTTAATTATGAACTTGCAAAGTAGACTAATGCAACATGAGTCATAAAATAATAGTTTTACAAAGAACTACCAAAATCTAATTAGACATGTAGTGGTGAATTGCATAGGGATTGAATCATGCTAATTTTGATCTAACACAAAGGCATATGGTTCTAACATATAAAGTTGTAGATCTAAACATATAGGTTTACATAATCATGTTTTTAACCTATAAACTTGCATGTATTCATAACATGATAGCTTCACTTAACTTGCATAAACGTGGCATAATTTCTAAATTGACATACAACATATAGATATCATCACCAAATTATACAAGGTCGTAGATCTTAACACGTATGCATAATGGATCTAATCAATTAGGCATAAACAACGTGACTTAGCCTAAAACTTGTATGTATCATAATATCACCAAACGTATATATGATAATTTCATAACATCATAGGTTTATTCACCAATTTCCACATAACATGATAGGTTCGATAGACCATAATAATTCATGGACATATACGATAGGATAGTCATGAATAAACATAAATCAGTATCACATACAACTTGGTACAACTCTATTTTACAATTCATTACAAGCCATGTCTTTAATTCATTCACATCTGAAAGATAACTGCACTTACAAACAAAAAGGAATTCTTGAGTTCTGGGATTTGTATTCTGAAATTGAATTGCTCGCCTTTGATGTAGATCGTTGAATTTTCTTAGTTGAATTAGATTAGATTTAGTTTTGACCTAGCTTCAATCTTGCCTTTGAGTTAAAAGAGATGACGGCTATTCTAGGTTCACCATTGACGGCATGGCGGCTCTTGGTATGAATATTTGTGATTTAGGGTTGAGAGTTAGGTTGCTTTTATAGAGGTTTAATTAATTTAGAGCCGTCAGATTAACCCTAGAAGTAATCAAGACCATCCCGTCAAGATAGGATTACACCTCAGCCCTAATGACTAAACAGGGAGTCAGAATTCGTCATCCTTTCATATCTGCCCCGGGGGGGGGGGGGAGGGGTAGGTCGACACTAGGGTCGACCTGGCCTGGGCGGGAATTTTCCTACCCTGCCCTCTTCTGTGTTTAAATTTGAATTTTGAATTTTTGAAAATTCTGAAGGCCATAACTTCTTCATACGAAGTCCAATTCACGCAAACTCGGACTCTATCTCAACCAGAATTCCAAGACGAATGCAATGGCGTAACCTGTTTCCCTTAATTCTCAAATTTAGAATTAATTATTCTTTAATTCGTTACTTTAAGGTTTATATAAAATACGGGGTGTTACATTCTCCCCTCCTTAAAGGATTTCATTCCTGAAATCTTCAAGTCGAGAAGAACGTATATCCTACCATCCAATCATCCATCTACTCAACCATCAAACACAGGTATCCATTGTCCTTAAAAGACTTCTAATGCTTCATGATTACATGCATAGTGTGTGTATATGTCCTTACCTAATGCAAAATCAGGCAGTCTACTGATTCAGTTGACCTCCTTAATGCAAGTCATGTCGGTGCCATGAGTCCATTATGTATGCAATCACCCCCTAATTCATACTTTCTACATGAGTGCACAATCATTCATAGAAATGCAACATCCACACAGATTCAATCATATATAAGTACATATATGCATATGCAATATGAAAGTGACTGAGCCGATCTAATTCCTAAAGTGTGTGTATATGCATCCACGAGCAACTACTAGTAATCACTTGCAACCATCAATCATAACATGTTTCAAATACATGTTTACATCCATTTGTTTCTACCTAAGGACCGAGAACAACACTGAGGAAATTACTAAAAAGATAGATACAAGTATGAACAAACTTAAGGGAAAAGAGATCAAAGAGGTGCTCTTAAAAAGAAAATGGTAGGTTGCGCGTATTTTGGCCTCAGTCCCCCATGTTGCATCTTCCTCAGTGTCACTCCATTGAACTTTTGCAAGTTTGGCTTCGCGGTTGCGTAGCTTTTTGACTTTTGTACCCAAGATACGAGTTTGAACTCTTCTCATAGTCGCCTCTCGTTCTACTTCTACGTCCTCTAAGATGCTTGTTTCAACCACCTTCGTAGACTCATGTAAGCACTTTCATAAGTGAGAAACGTGAAAGACATCATGAACTCCAGCCAGTCTTTCGTGTAGCTCTAATCTATAAGCCATCTTCCCAATCCTTTCAATGATAGGAAACAGCCCTACAAATCTTGGAGCCAACTTTCCTGCGGATCTGAAGCGAACAACGTTCCTAAAAGGAGATACTTTAAGGAAAACCTTGTCCCCAACCTCAAACTCAAGGTTGGTCCTTCTCTTATCTGAGTAGGACTTTTGTCTATCTTGGGCAGTCTTCATTCTTTTTCGTATCAAGTCCACTTTCTCTAAAGTTTCTCTAATCATATTTGGTCCAAGTATGAGCTTATCTGTAGACTCCCACCAACAAGCTGGTGATCGGCACGGTCTCCCATATAAAGCTTCGAAGGGTGCCACACCTATGGTGGCTTGGTAGCTATTGTTGTAGGCAAACTCCACCAAAGGATGATGAGCCTCCTATGTTCCCCGAAGTCAAGAATGCATAATCTCAAGAGCTCTTCTAACACTCTGTTCACTCTCTCCGTCTGACCATCGGTTTGGGGGTGATAGGCTGTGCTTAAGCATAACTGTGTGCCTACAGCTTCTTGCAAACTCTTCCAAAACTCGCTTGTAAACATAGGATCTCGGTCGCTAACAATGCTAGAGGGAATCCCATGGAGTCGGACTATCTCTTTAAGATATATGGATGCTAGAGATGATGCAGTCCCTCTACACTTAACAGGTACGAAGTGAGCGCTTTTTGTGAGCCTATCCACTATTACCCAAATACTGGTATTGCCTCTTCTTGACCTAGGCAGCCCATCAATAAAGTCCATCGAAATGCTGTCCCATTTCCACTGTGGGACCTCTAGAGGATGAAGCAAAACACCATGCATCTTTTGTTCCGCCTTGACTTGCTAGCATACTAAGCACTTCGAGACGAATTCAGCTACATCCCTCTTCGTGCCATCCCAAAAGAAAACTCTTTTGATGTCTTTGTACATTTTGTCTCCACCAGGGTGTATGGTCAACTTGGAATGGTGTGCTTCTTCAAGAACTTTATTCACCAAGTCCCTTGCTTGTGGGATGCATGGTCTTCCATCCCGCCTCAACCATCCCTTATCATCAATGGAGTATCTATTGAGGTGACTAGAAGTCTCACCCCTACTCAGCTTATCCATCTCATCAACTAGCCGAGGGTCTTCACGTTGTGCAGTCCCTATTGGGTCCAAAAGAGTAGGCCGCACCTCTAGTGATGCTAACAAACCAGTCACATGATCGACAGAGGGTCTAAAATCAAAGTTGGATATGTACTCCAAGATCTGCCTTTCAACAAAGAGAAGGCTTAACGGCAGCTTCTTTCTACTTAGGGCATCCGCTACTACATTGCCCTTGCTAGGGGTACAGGAAATCTTGAAATCATAGGATGCCAAGAATTCCATCCACCTTTGTTGCCTCAAGTTAAGATCTTTCTGTGAGAAAAGGTACTTCAATGATTTATTGTTTGTATATAATTCAAACTTCTCACCTAGGAGATAATGGCGATAAGACTTAAGCGCAAAGACGATGGCAGCCAACACTAGGTCGTGGGTTGGGTAGTTTTTCTCATGTATTTTCAACTTCCTGCCTCCATAAGCTACTACCTTCCCTTCTTGCATCAAGACAGCTCCTAATCCCGTACCACATGCATCTGTGTATGCGGTAAACATCTTGCTCCCATCCAACAATGTCAGAACTAGGGCTGTCGTTAGAGCTCTTTTTAAGCGTTGGAAAGCAATATCGCAATCCAAATCCCAAGTGAAAGTTAAGTTCTTCTTTGTCAACTTTGTAAGTGGAGCTGAGATTTTCGCAAAATCTTTGATGAACTTCCGGTAAAAGCCCGCTAGCCTGAGGAAGCTTTGGACTTCGGTTGCATTCCGTGGGACCTTCCAATCTTACACCGCAACTACTTTTGTGGGGTCCACAGCTAATCCCTCTTTGGACACCACGTGTTCAAGAAACCTTACTTCTTTCCTCCAGAAGTGGCATTTGGAGAATTTGGCTTTTAACTGGTGTGCACGAAGAGTGTCCATAACTTCCTTTAGATGCTGAGCATGCTCTTCATCACACCTCGAGAAAATCAAAATGTCGTTTACGAAGACCACCACAAACTTATTGAGGAACTCCCTAAACTCCCTGCTCATCAAATCGACGAAATAAGCAGGTGCGTTTATCAGGCCAAAAGGCATGACAAGCCACTCGAAGAAACCATCTGGAGTTCTGAACGCGGTCTTGTCAATGCTGTCTTTAGCCACTCTTAGCTGATAGAACCCAGTAGCTAAGTCTATTTGGGAGAAAACCGATGCACCTACAAGCTGATCGAACAAGTCGCCTATTCTTGGAAGTGGGTGCCTATTCTTCCGGGTCAGCTTGTTTAGCTTCCTATAATCAATGCATAGGCGAAGCGAACCGTTCGCTTTAGTTGCGAACACTACTGGAACACCCCATTTGGAAATACTCCGCCTTATAAACCCCTTTTAAAGCAGCTCTTTAACTAGCTTGTTGAGTTCTTTGCTCTCCCTTGGAGCCATGTGTCTAACGGGTAGAGCGACAGGTTTTGTATTATCAACGAGGTATATGCGGAAGTCTATCTCCCGTTTCGAAGGTAACCCTTTAACCTCTTCAAAGACATCCGAGTATTCATGGACTACTCTAATAGACTTCAAATTCTCAATAGACGCATCAAGATATTCTAGATAGCTAAGCATAACAGACTTCATGGGATTACAAGAAATTTCGAGAGTGTTACCAAGGCGAGTCATGAGTCTAACCACTCTCTTTTCATAGTCGAGGATGGCACCATTACTGGATAGCCAATCCATGCCTAGAATCAACCCATAGCCCGTGAAGCCCAAAACATGGGCATTGCATCTAAACCCCACACTTAATATAGGAATTTCCAAATCCAAACAAATCATTGACAAATAAGTTGAGCCCCTAGTTGGATTTGAAACAACCAAGGGATCCTCTACTAAACTAGTGTCTACGTGCAGATATTCAACTAAAGCAGTAGATATAAAAGAGTGCGATGCGCCAGAATCAAAAAGTGTATGAACAGGATGATCATAAAGATAAACTAAACTCTCAACAGAAGCATTTCTACCTTGTTCTTGCGGAGGTGCCATGAGAGCGTGAACCTGCCCTCCTGAAGTAGATCCAACTCTCTGCCCTTGCCCTTGCTTTCTTGGGCAGTCCCTAGCCATGTATCCTGCCTCGCCGCAATGGAAACAGCCACCCATCTTCCTTTTCTTTTTCCTGCTGCCTTTAACCAGATGTCCAGGAATGCCACAAAAATTACACTTCCTCTTGTCACGGGTTTTGTTGTTTTTCCCGCCTTTCTTGGAGTCTGTCTTCTTGCTCTGTGATTGTTCCCCTTTCTTATCCTTAGATGCTTCCACTTTTGTCTCCTTCTTGCCAACCTTATCTTCTTCCTGTAACAGTGCCATGTCCACCAGTCTTTCATAAGTCACACCCATAGGTATATGGGACATAGCTACGTTGTGCGGTGGCTCATTCAATCCTTTAACAGAGCGGAGAGCCTTCTTATATGGAGTGTTTACTAACTCCAATTCGAACCTAGCCAGCTGATTGAATTGGTTAACGTATTCCTTGACCGACATACTTCCCTGTTTGAGAGCTAAGAACTTCTCCATCTGTAGGCTTTGTTCAGCTTGTGAGAGGAATTTCATTTCAAACCTCATCCTAAAATCCATCCAAGTTTCAATTAGTCTTTTAGCGTTAGTGACTTCCCACCAATAGGAAGCTTTGTCTTTGAGCAACCATACTGCCAACTGTATCTTCTGCCTATCATCTAATTCGAAGATATCGAACAAATCCTCAGTTTCTCTGAGCCAGTTTCTTGCTTCCATGAAGGTTTCATTTCCACCCATGGCTCGAAAGTCCCTACATATTTTTGAGAAAGCATTTGCACGAGGAGGAGGAGGAGGAACCACTGCAGCTGGGGGAGGAGGAATGTCTGCTGGGCCTGCGTCGTTGGCCCTAGCCTCTAGGTACCTCCTGAACCATCTGGGTATTGGTACACCCTCTGGAACGTTAAGATTCCCAGACATGCTGAAACGAAAAAGGAAAGATTCAAGACAAAGGATAGAAAGATAGTGTATATGGCTCTGGGGGATTATGCCTTTTAAAGTAAAATAACACTTTTTCTTGAAAAATGCTTCTTATTGAAAATAGTTTTCAAAAACTTTTATCTGATCTAGTAAACCTTTGCTCTGATACCAAGTGAAACACCCTACCCCCGTTTAGGTCGCTTACAAAGGGAATGCCTTAACTTCGATGGAGCATTAAAGGTAAAAGACACAGAAAGTTTACAAGACAGAAATAAGCAGCGGAAAACGAAAATTTATTTCATACGTGGTTCAATACAAAAATCATTACAGTAAATTGTCTCAAAATAACTTCCAAAACATTTCATCATAATCTCTGTCTTGATTAAAACATAAAGAAGCATATAACATAAATAAAACTGCATTAATTTCCAAGTCTAGTGTGTCCAAAGCCATAGACAAAGATAAGAGATTGCAAGCCGTACATCACAAAGTCTTCAAGCTTGGAAAGATGAACGGTCCAAATTAAGTTGAGCTATTCCCTCCTTGGCTACATGAGGGGGGGGGGAACGGAAGAAAAGAAGACAAAAGATGAATGGGTCAGACATAAGTCTGAGTAAGTCTAGCGACTTTTCAGTGTGTGACTAAGGAAAAGGTCATGACATGAATAAATAAAAAATAGGACAGTACCAGAACAACAAACTAACAAAAAATTATACAAGGCAGGATAAACCGAATATACATCGCACCCATTTTTAACTCTCTGCACCTACTTATACTTGTCCAATTAGCATCACGTATTCATGGTGAAATGATCCCCTTATATCGACCGACTCCTACTCGCACGCATTTATCACGTGTGTCATTCAGCCCCCGCTTGACTGTAGATACCTGTGCTAGTCCCACCACGGAGTGTATCAAATCCTATGGTGGCAACCCGACATGATTCAAGATGCACAGTGTATGACTACTGATGCCCAGTGCCTGCTTTTTCCACAATGGAGTACGTGCACGCCCGTACTCCGCCGGAACCTACACTGATGCACCACCCGCCGACGTTTTTGACCGCTTATAATCAACCCAGTAATCGTGCCCCACCCTGCCTAGTTCATGGTCCCATGATACATCTATGTGGGTTACTTCTGAAATGGTCCCCATTAATAGGGTTTTCCAGCCAACATGTGAAAGTGGTTAAGTGTCCAAATTTACCTAACCCCACCCATCGGTTTAGCTAACATGTTGAATTGGTTAAGTGTTTCCTAAATTGACTTAACCCTGTCACTCTTGACTTAGCTTTATTAGCGCACCAACCACTCACATTAGACCGGTATTGTTGTGGTCACTGGATGTGCCGGTCGGTTCCGGGCGGTTTTACACCACAACTTAGTCTAACCTCGGGTCCTTTTTGGTCTCAATGCACTAACCACCACATTAGACATGTATTGTTGTGGTCACTGGATGTGTCGGTCGGTTCCGGGCAGTTTTACACCACAACTCAGTCTAACCTCGGGTTAGGCATATTCGTCTTTTCTAAATTTACATATTTATCCTTTTATGCTTATATAAAAATTTGTCAACAATTTATTGTCATGGACCACTTTCCTTCTAAATCAAATTCATAATTTTTGGTAAGTAAATTATACCATTTCAATGCCATACCATTTACATGGTTGTGAGCCAAATATGTTAATTATGTATAGTTCTCATGTTTTACCCAGCGTTACCACCATTGTACATTCGCAAAATTACGTAGGATGTTAGGCTCGACATTTTAGCCTAACTAATAAACTAAAAAGGGGAAAAAGAGGAACTTGCAACATTCCAACATCATACAAAAATATGGATCTAACTACTGATGTGTCACATGAGCTTGGCATAATATACTTTTAATTATGAACTTGCAAACTAGACTTATGCAACATGAGTCATAAAATAATAGTTTTACAAAGAACTACCAAAATCTAATTAGACATGTAGTGGTGAACTCGCATAGGGATTGAATCATGCTAATATTGATCTAACATAAAGGCATATGGTTCTAACATATAAAGTTGTAGATCTAAACATATAGGTTTACATAATCATGTTTTTAACCTATAAACTTGCATGTATTCATAACATGATAGCATCACTTAACTTGCGTAAACATGGCATAATTTCTAAATTGACATACAACATATAGATATCATCACCAAATTATACAAGGTCGTAGATCTTAACATGTATGCATAATGGAACTAATCAACTAGGCATAAACGACGTGACTTAGCCTAAAGCTTGTATGTATCATAATATCACGAAACGTGTATATGATAATTTCATAACATCATAGGTTTATTCACCAATTTCCACATAACATGATAGGTTCGATAGACCACAATAATTCATAGACATATACGATAGAATAGTCATGAATAAACATAAATCAGCATCACATACAACTTGGTACAACTCTATTTTACAATTCATTACAAGCCATGTCTTTGATTCATTCACATCTGAAAGATAACTGCACTTACAAACAAAAAGGAATTCTTGAGTTCTGAGATTTGTGTTCTGAAATTGAATTGCTCACCGTTGATGTAGATCGTTGAATTTTCTTAGTTGAATTAGATTAGATTTAGTTTTGACGTAGCTTCAATCTTGCCTTTGAGTTGAAAGAGATGACGGCTATTCTAGGTTCACCATTGACGACATGGTGGCTCTTGGTATGAATATTTGTGATTTAGGGTTGAGCTTTAGGTTGATTTTATAGAGGTTTAATTAATTTAGAGCCGTCAGATTAACCCTAGAAGTAATCAAGACCATCCAGTCAAGATAGGATAACACCTCGGCACTAATGACTCAGCAGGGAGTCAGAATTCGTCATCCTTTCAGATCTTCCCGGGGGGTAGGTTGACGCCCAGGTCGACCTGTAGGGTAGGTCGACATTAGGGTCGACCTCCTGGTCAACCTGGCCTGGGCGGGAATTTTTCCTGCCCTGCCCTCTTCTGTGTTTAAATTTGAATTTTGAATTTTTGAAACTTCCGAAGGCCATAACTTCTTCATACGAAGTCCAATTCAGGCAAACTCGGACTCTGTCTCAACCAAAATTCCGAGACGAACACAATGGCGTAACCCGTTTCCCTTAGTTCTCAAATTTAGAATTAATTATTCTTTAATTAGTTACTTTAAGGTTTACAGAAAATACGGGGTGTTACAGATTCTGTCGTGGTGCTCCATCAGGGTCGGGTGCCCTCATCTGTAGGTTTCGATCTGGTTCCTTCCCCCGTCTTCGATCTGATCTGCAGCTTCCCGATCCGATGCCGTCTTAGTTCATGTCTCTTTCCTTGTTGCCATGCTTTTCCTCTTGTGCTAGGCTCCAATTCGAGTCGAATCCCCTTGCCTAGTTCTCTTATCTGATCCAAGCCCCATATCCGACCCGATCCGAAACCCTGCACATTTCCTACAACTTTTCCAACGACTGTTTTACGCCATACGACGGCATTTTTGACCAATCTAACTTTGCTAAGTAATCACAAAACACTCCAAGAAGTCATAGCAATATGTATAATCAACCATAAACAACAAAACAACAATTTAACATTCTTATACGGATCAAACATACCCAAAAACCCTTGTTTTTCCCATAATCACGTCTAAGCATAACTAACCTTACGATTAGAAAAACTTAACCAAACTAACCCAAATTTCTATGAGAGCCCTAAAATAATATTTTAGAATTTTGCAAATTTTTCCAGGTTTTTCTGAGTTATAATTTCGCTAATTATCACTAATCACCCCTAATTAGCCGTAATTAGTGAAAAACAGTGCAAATCACTCACCTTGGTCACAAATAAATCTTAGATCTGAAAATATCTCTGATTTGGGTTGAATCTCTATGCAACACAGCAGCTCTATACCCAATCTGATGCTAGTTTGCCTTGATTAGATGTAGATTACGCCAAAACTTGATTAAATGGTGATTAGAAGGTGATTTGGGTGTCGGAGGCCATTTCTAGGGTTAGGGAAATGTTTTAGGTAGCTAAAAAGTGAAATAAAAATTGTTTTCTAACTGATTTCAGCCTCCCCATAACTCTAATTCCGAAATAGGTCATGGTTTCTCTTGCTAATCACCCTAATTAGGCCCGGTTAAGATGTTTTTCACCTTCTAACCCTTGTTTCAGCCATATCTCCCAATTAGTGAATCTGTTTGGCTAATATGGACACTCTATGGAAAGGTAAACCATCATCCGGATCTAATGGAAGTGTTTTTAGGTCAAAACTCCTTACTAATCAAAAGTTATGGCCGAAACAAGATCAGCTAGGGGCAAAACGGTCATTTAAAAATTGGCAAAAATCATGAACATGGGAAATGACCCCAATATTCATCTTCCAAAGTTACATGGCTATACGACTTTGCATGAGAAAGAAAGAAATATTCTACGATCCCCTGATGCGTAGAATGCGGGTCGTTACATCTACCATCTTAGGGATCATTTTGTTCATAAGGCACTAGTACTGGTGCAGGGAAATCATTAGAGAAGTGTTATTTATTCTATCCAATTGTCGTGTTTAACTTGTCAGACTTATATGTTGTTACCTCTTTTATCCACTTTATATGCCTGATATGATACTTTTACTTACTTATTTGCTAAAAGTAACTAGACTCACTAGACTTTATGCTTGACCCTTTTTGTTTCCTCTTCTTTCTTCCATTCTCCCCCTTCAGGTTCTTAGGGTGGGAATACCCAAGCTTGACCAGGATTCTGCTATCGTTTTGCTGGAGCTGCTTAAACGTATTGCTCAAGCTCCTATCTTTGCTACTATGGCTATGATTTTATTTGGGGATTATGCTTCTTTTATTTTGTACTCTTATGCCTTAAGTGCAAGACATATGTTTTAATGATGTACCAGGTTTATATATTTTCAGACATATGATGTTTTGAGCCACGATGCTTTTTGATTAATAAAGTTAATTTTTATTCCGCTGTTATTTTATATCTATCTTGTAATGTTTCTGTTCCTGTTTACCTATAATGCTTCACGAAACTTAATGCATTCTCTTAATGAGTGACATTAACAGATGGGGGGTGTCACAACATATTTTTGTGAAACCTTTATATCAGAGCTTGGTATTGAGATTAGACCCCAAATTACGGAGTTTCTATATCCATATACTTTCATTCACTTATTCGTCATCATTTACTGCCTCACTATCAATGATCGATAGGGTGGATTCTCCCTAATCGCTTAAGACCCTAGGCGGACCGATTGGTCACTTATTATTTCTCGATAATTTACCTAATGTTAACATGAACCAGATGGCACTAGCTATGGGCCCCGCTAGTTAAGGCTTCTGTCATTCACGAATATACCCTTGCCCCGCATAAGGTGAGAGATGGTAATTTACCACTCGCTATACCTTCTAGCTGACCTTATTTGATAACCCTCTTAGTTGCTTATTATTTCTCGTAAGATAGGTTGCCATATCTGACGTTTTAGTTTCCAGTTTTGGGTAGGCCCACACACCCTTACAATTTAAGACACCTAAACTGAAAGACATATTTTCAGGTGGACTCTTCAACCCTAGTCGCTTAAGACTCAGGAAGAAGACTATAGCGAAGGTTATTGGTTCGTACCCCTTAGCCTTCTGTATGTTTCCTTATTTGGGATAAGGTGGGCTACGTTATTAAGTCATTCCCGTTTAGTCCCTCTACATGGAAATACTATACTTACACGATTCATTTTCATCATGGGTTTATATGTTACTAATATTTTTGCATTATTAATCTACTAAGTCCAACAGTATTTTCTACTTCCAATAATATAAATAAGGAAGGTTACATTCCCTTTTTCCCTTGGATGTTTATTTGATAGCTTTCCTAATTTGGACATAGTGTTTAAACGATAATCATAAATTCCCTTATGACACCCATTTCCTTTTATTTCATTTTGATTGTCCTTTATGACCATAAGAGTCATATTTTCCTAAGACAACTATTTATCAGTCCCAAGTTATCTATTTGTTGTACCCCAATATGCAATTTATATTCCTATTCCTTTATTAATTTATTTATTTAAATATATTTACGTGATAGGCCTCTCACATTAAGTAGACAAATTATGAATGTTGGATTAGTTGGTCGCTTTCGGGAGACGTCTACCACAAATTAAACTTAGCCTCATGCCTTAATATGATTATATTTACGCTTTAAACCCCTCACACTAAGCTGACTACCTGTGGTTGCTGGATTTGTCAGTCGGTTCTAGGCAGGCTTATACCACAAGTTGAGCTTAACCTCATGTCTAAATGCGGCAATAATTCAAATTTTCTAGTTATGGTTTACAACATTTATCTTAATTGATTTTCGAAATTGTAACCATCTTCCTATCATATTTATTTCCCCCAATCAATATTGATTACAACTGTTATTTATTGATTTTCGGTCCTATTTATAGCAATTACTGATAATAATTGCTACAAATGGTCACCACAAATGTATTAATTCAAAATGGATTACATTTACATATAATTCCATAATTGAACCTTATCCAAACATTCCAATCAATGTATATTTTACCATTCTACGCTGGTTTGGACGAATAATATGTATATGTTTATTATTATGTTTTCATGTGGTCAACGTAGCTATATTATTTATATTATTATTATTATTATTAATGATTTGGTCAAACCAATTTACCAAATATTTCCTTTTTGTATTCAATGTTGCCAAAAAGGTTTCCTATCTCACAAAAGACTGTTAGAAGTAATATTGTAAATAATGCATAATTAGTGGAATTGACACCTAATTAGTGGAATTCCAAATTACAAGAAATATATGTAAATACATATTTTAGGAATAGTCTATGCAAATTACATACAAATATATGTATTTATATTTATACATACATTTGCACCACTTTTCCCTTTTTAATCTTTTTTTCATACCTCTTGTGATTTCAAAGTAATGCTTTTTTATTCAGAAGGAGGAAAATGGCATGTTTACAATGATTAAGCCATAAACCCAACAATATTGAATACAAACAGGAATATTTATTTTATTCTTACAATCATATAATTCACCGATTTCATCATTTTACCCAAACTCACATATTTCATTATTCAACACTGAACTAAAGATCAGGAATGTTGCTACATCTAATTTGCGTTCAATGGGACTGATTTCCAGATCCACAGTGTTATGCAACATGTACAACATATTTTATGGCATACCGTAGGAACATGTATGAACAAGTTTAAGAATCCTACAATTTATGTTATACATAACCAGAACTTGTAATTCATAAGTTTTAACCATATTTATAATAAGATCTGATGGTTATCAACAAATTCACAATATTTAAATGAACAGATCTGATAAGCATAAAAGCATAGATTTAATTCAAACGAAATAGATAAGTCGTTATAACTGTATCCGTAAATTTCCCACCTGCCTTATAGCCTCCAAATTCAAAGTTTGAACCCTTTAGGCCCACAATCCCCAAATTCTTATAAATCTACAATTTAACTGGAAAGGGGAAAATTCCATTTCTATAGAAATGTAAGAAAACAGGAAAAGAGGGGAGAATATGATTTAGAGTGTCAATTTTCATTCTTTTCCATTTGATCTGCTTATCCTCTCTATTTCATATGAATCGGATTTGATTGGCTATGTATGAATATATTTTTATTTTAGAAATTAGGTTAAGAGAGGGACGAAAATGGTAGAGCTCCGCTACCTCTATAGATATATGTGAAAAAAGAATGAGGTCTTACCCCTTTATTTATAGGGGTGGAAATAGCCTAGAACCATTGGATTTGTTTTAAGTTATATCCGTCCATTCGTTATATAAATAATTTAACCTAACCTCTTAAGACATAACCCCCACGGGGCATTCTGACGCCCAGTAGGTCGACCGTGGTGGTCGACCACCTGGGCATCTGGTTGCCCACGTCGACTTGGTCAAATTAGGTAAATTATAATTATAAATTTTGGTTTATTTATTTTCCATCCATTTTTGTATTCCTCATGTTATTTTTTTATATAGACTCCATTCGCGAACTCCAAACATGAAAGTTGACTAGAATTCTGAGACGAACGCATTGGTTAAAGTTTCATGGCTAAATTCCATTTTTTTAGTAGTTCCTATTTTTTAAATTCCAATAATTAATTTATATCGCCAGAATTCCGGGTTGTTACATTCTTCCCTCCTTAAAAGGATTTTTGTCCCGAAATTCTGATGCCTATAGTCATATTCAACACAACCAATTTGTGTACATCCACTTTGCAACCATGTGTACATGTAAATGGTGTACATAATGTAATTCAACCATATAATATGCATGCAAGATGATTCTAATTAGATCCTCCTATATATTTGCATTGAATTTTCGAAATATTTTTGAAAACATGATACCAGTCATCCTAAATATACTGGCAGTACTATATGCACGCTAATTTTGAAAATCCTTTTTCATCCATTACCCTCACACAATTACAAATAAATGTGTGAAGCAACCAATTTTACTCCAAATTCTACCGTCCAAAACGTCACACAATCTAATCGCTTCCTATTTAAATTCCTCCCAAACCGAAAAAAGGAAATCAAGATGAAGAATTTTAACATTTCATTCGCTTTCAAATATTCCATTTCCTGTCCTACAGTGGAATTTTCTCCTCAGTTACCCAAAATACTCCAGAAATTTCCATCTGTAGGCTGTAAAGGAGGCTTAAAGCAATATCTGAAACGTAAAATGAGTTATTCAGTAGCTCGCACGCATCGTCAACAAGGTATGGAAACAGCGTTTCCAAGGGTAAAACGGCCTCTTCGTTGTTACCGTTAACTTTTTTATTGTATCGTGGGTCCTATTGCACTGTTAAAACGTAAACACAAAGCATCCAAAAATCTTCCTTAAAACATTCATGTGACCAAAAACCGAATTTTTTCACAAAAATAAATTTTCGCTTACAAACCTGTTATGTTTATTTTGAAAATTTCCTTTCAAAATCATTTCACTTTCCTACAAAAATAGGAAAATGATAAAAATGCTTTTTTTTCAAACAACATTTTCCGAAATCTTCAAAAATGTATTTTGCGGAAACCTAAACAATTCAAGTCACATTTTGGTGAAGAAGTAAGTCAGTTACGACAAAAATGCGAGAACTAAAATCACACACAAAGACCAAAATGAGTTTTAGTTTTAATAAGGAATGATGATTTATTTATTTATATACCTGTGACATAGAACCATTCCTTTACTAAAATTTATCCAACACATAATTTTATTCTTTCTAGCTCTAGGACGAGTACTAATAAATAAATGAGATTTCATTCAATTAATCGTGCATGAATGACAATTTTTTTTATTTCAACATGGAAATCTCATTACTAAAGTCGTGCGAATTTTTCATTACTAGCAATTTCAAACACAACACTACATCAAAGGAAAGGAAAATTGCTGGAAAGGGAAACAAATGATGTAAGATACGACATGCACAAAGCATGTTCTAACAAAACAACAACAACGACTAACACTACCCACTATAGGAGGGACAACCACTACGACTGGAGCCTGATCCATTAACACGTCTACGCCAGGAACGTAGTATAGAGGAGATGCAACCAATATCGTGCGCCTATCGGCGCTACTCATAGCAAACCTCTCGGATCTCGACCTGCATAACACAGATGGCAGTGAGCTCTGGGCTACCGTGACCGAGCTGCTGTGGCTGCCGAGCTGGAGCGGGTGGTGCGGGGGTAGGAGCATTAGGCAGTTGAATGCCCATCTTCTTAAAAGTGGCACAACTGATGGCGGTCTACGCCTTCCTCACTGGCGTCTCCCCAGAAAGTCTCACCTGGAAGTGTCGAAAGACACAGGTGAGAAGATGGCTATAGAGAAAATGACTCTGCGGGGTGCCGACGAAGGGCTCATGAAGATGGATCATAAGCACGCGCGTCCAACTGACGGCTATGCCACTAAGGATAGCATAGGTGGCATGGAAAAAAGAAGGATAAATCTGCTCCAAGCTTCCCGTCTTCGGGATGATGTTGTGTTGTATGATGCACATAACTACATGGGCTACTGATCACTGATTAATTGTGCTTCAGGTTCTCTTATGGAGATACGCTGAAGGATCTGAGGGTGCTCTATCTCAATAGCATCAAGCTCGACTCCCACCACCGAGATACCCGAACTCTGAGCTAAGTCAGCATCAGTGAACTCGACGTGGGTACCTATAACCTCAGATCTGATGATGTAGGACTCGTCAATGATGTCGGCATCCATTTGGGCATCGAACAGACATACGCGACATAGATACAAGTCACGATCAAAAGTGTCGAAGCGAGGGATTAGTGCTAGGCCTGCGGCAACAAAAGTTTTCTCTAAATCAAATGCGGCGAACTTTACCAATCGACCAGTCTGATACTCGTAGCTGACCTCGGATAAGTACTTCTTAATCTTCGCCTCATCACAATCTAATCAAGCGGCTTCTTGAGGTGTGAGATCGAGATGTGGGCTGCGGGGTGCTGGATGAATCGGCGAAACCGACAAGATAAATTGCAAATCCGGAGTATAATTGGGTAGAGATTTAATGAGCAGGATTTTGGTGGTAATTAGGGGAGAAATGGAGCGGGTGATGCTTGGATTGGTTCTTGGGAAGGAGGAGGTTTTGGGTATGGTGGAAATTTTGGGGTCGGGAGAGAATGGGTCGGCTGAATGATATATATAGATACATATGTGTGTGTGTATAACGTTCAGCCGATATAGGTCGAGTCAGCCACGCTCTCCCGTGGGGTGGCACTCGACCTAACCTTGAGAGGGCGGTCGACCGCTTGCCTCATAGTGGGCACGGTTTGAACCTCGGCCCAACGACCCGCTTATATTATATATAAATTAAAATTTAAAATTTCTAGTATGTCGAAACAACTTCTACTCCCAACCAAATTCTCGTATCGACTTCCACCACTCGTCTAGTCGAGAAATTTAATTTTCCAATGTCTCTCCTTGCCTCCAAAAGATTTGTGACCACTGAGACGAACGAATTTTAAAAGAGGAAATCAGCTAGAAATCTGAAATAAAATTCTAAAATGGATTTTTTCTCCTTACTAGCCGACATAAACTATGTGATTCTAATTCAAATACCCTAATAATCAAGATGAAGGTTGGCCTTTCCGAAGAAACATTTAAACTTTTCCAAAAATGGAATTTATTTATAAACTAATGGTTTCGTATTTATAAATCCATTTTATTATTATTATTATTATTATTTATATCCAGTTACTATTTTAAACTGGAAAACCATTTCGTATTCATAAATATTGGAGCTTAGAACAATTAAGATTTAATTTGATAACTTTAATAAATTATCTAATTTATATAGGAAGATGTATACTAAAAATCACAAGGAATGGGTATTTGTTATTCTAGAATTTTCGTGGTATGTTCCTCGTTATTTTTAATTCCTTCTTTCCTACCAATTAGACCATATTTATTAAAATTACTGATTGAGCCCCTAAAATTTTTAAATCATGAAAGATTAAGAATTTAAAACCATATCTTTATAAACTATTTTCTGAAACCATAATTCAAAACTGTTGAAATCCATTTTTATTTTTCAAATGTTTTAAAAATAAATTTCCTCGAATACAAGGCCAAGAACTCAATTGAATGTTTCAACAAAAGTAATTTTTGAATTTTAAAGAAGTAACAAATGGATACACCTCGTATTTATATTTTTGAAATAGATACGATATATTAATGAGGGCTTTTCCCGTTTTGGATCGAGTAATGGTCTTAACTGGAACTATCAACAAAACCAAACTAGGAATTATGACTATCTCGGTTATAGCTAGATATTTATATTAATATATATTTAATTCCAGTTTCCAAACTTGAATCAATAGAAACCACCATATGTTGTCTTCGTGCTCTTCACAACGAAATTTCCAACGCACCGTGGGGTAAGACAAAATTGGCTTGAAACCCGAACTCATCATATTTCAACTCTTAGTCGATCAAAGCCCATTTTATATAATTAGGCCCATGACTAATTTCATTGTCGAAATAAATTAAAGTCAAGTAAGAAAGACGAAGAAAAACAGAAAAAATCTGAATTACGTTCTCTCACGATTCCTAATTTAACTAATTCCTCTTATCATTTAACTTAGGCTTTGATACCAAATGTAACACCCTCCTTTTTCTATGTCTAAACTTTTGACAAAAATCAGAACTTGAACACATCCAAGCATGGAGTGTACAAATCTGGTACCTACAATAAATGAGCGTGAACAAAATCAGAGTACGATAAAAGATAACTCGCAGCATAAAAAAATAGGATAAATTAGTATTAACTCAAGTAACTACCTTTTTTCAAAGTAAGTCACTCTATCAATACCAAGCATGAAATAAAACGAGAACCAAAAGCCAAACTTAATCATCTACGAGAACCCGACCTTCTCTAGGAAACCTAGGAGGTTGTAATGAGGAGGGGGTCAGAACAATAAGTTCTGGTGACTAAGAAATATGCAACACAGACTATAATACGCAGATGTATCCCATTTGGTTTAACCTAAGATGCATGCCTAATGAGGTAAGTAATTCTAACCAAAAATTGTAGCTATTTACGCACGACCTTACTACTCTTGCCAAAGTAGTATTTCCAATTTATAATATACCGAGATAGGACATTTGCACATATTTCTGTGAAGAATTTATACCAGAGTTTAGCTGGTTTCTATATCAAGATTAGACCCCTAATTATGAGGTTTTTATATCCATATATTTTTATTCGCTTATCCTTCATCATTTATTGCCTCACTATCAATGATAGATAGGGTGGATTCTCCGTGGTCGCTTAAGACCCTAGGCGGTCCGATTGGTCACTTATTATTTCTCGATAATTTACATGACGTTAACATGAACTAGAGGGCACTAGCTTCGAGCCCTACTAGTTAAGGCTTCCGTCATTCACGCATATACCCTTGCCCCACATAATGTGAGAGATGGTATTTTATATTTCGCTATACCTTCTAAGTAACCTTTTTTGATAACCCTCTTAGTCGCTTATTACTTCTCGTAGGATAGGTAGACATACCAGATGTTTTAGTTTCCTGGTTAGGGTAGGCCCACACACACCTGCCTTTTAAGACCCCTAAACTAAAAGACTTATTCCCAGGTGGACTCTTCAACCCTAGTCGCTTAAGTCCCAGAAAGCAGACTATACACGAAGGTTATTGGTTCGTACCAAAATAGCCTTTTATACCATTCCCTATTTAGGATAATGTGGGTTACGTTATTAAGTCATTCCCGTTTAGTCCCTCTGCACAGAAATACTATACTTACATGATTCATTTTCGACATGGGTTTATGTGGTTAATAATATTTTTGCACTATTAACCTACTATGTCCAGTTGTATTTTCTATTTCTAATAATATAAATAAGGAAGGTTATATTCTTTTTCTCTAGGATGTTTATTTTATACCTTCCCTATTTTCGACTTAGTGTCTAAACGACAAGCATAGATTCCCTTATGACGCTCATTTCCTTTTATTTCATTTTTATTTCCCTTTATGACCATAACGGTCATATTTTCCTAAGGCAACTATTTATCAGTCCGAAGTTATCTATTTCTTGTACCCCAACAGAAAATTTCTATTCTTATTCTTCTATTAATTTATATATATATACACATATTTATATATATATTTATTTATGTACTATGCCTATCACATTTAGTTGACAACTTATGGATGCTTGATTTGCCAGTCGGTTATGGGTAGACTTCTACCATAAGTTAAACTTAACCTCGTGCCTTAATACGATTATATTTATACTTTAGACCGCTCAGTTTGAGCTAACTGCCTGTGGTTGTTGGATTTGCCGGTCGATTCCGGATAGGCTTAAACCATAAGTTAAGCTTAACCAGGTGTCTAAATACGGCTAAAATTCAAAATTCCTGGTTGGGGTTTACAACATTTATCTTAATTGATTTTAGAAATTGTAACCATCTTCCTATTACATTTATTTGCCCTAATCAATATTTGTTCCAATAGTTATTAATCGATTTACGGTCTTATTTATAGCAATTAATGATACTGATTGCTACAAATGGTCACCACAAATATATTAATTCAAAATGGATTACATTTACATATAATTCCATAATTGAACCTTATCCAAACATTCCAAGCAATGTATATTTTACCGTTCTACGCTGATTTAGACGGATAATATGTATATATTTATTTTTACATTTCGTGCGGCCAACATAGTAACTATTATTTATATTATTCTTATTCTTAATGATTTGGTCTAATCAATTCAGCAATCATTTCCTTTTTATATTCCATGTTGCCAAAAGGGTTTCCAATCTCACAAAAGGTCGTTAGCCTTGTAAATAATGCCTAATTAGTGGAATTAACTACTTCCAAATCATGAGAAATATATGTAATTACATATTTTGGATTAGTCGATGCAAATTACATACAAATATATGTATTTATATTTATACGTAGATTTACACCACTTTTCCCTTTTTAATCTTTTTTTTCATACCTCTTGTGATTTCAAAATAATGCCTTTTTATTCAAAAGGAGGAATACGACATGTTTACAATGATTAAGCAATAAACCTAACAATATTGAATACAAATAGGAATATTTCTTTTATTCTTACAATCAAATAATTCATTGATTTCATCTTTTTACCCAAATTCACATATTTCATTATTTAACATTGAACTAAAGATCAGGAATGTTACTACATCTAATTTGTGTTTATTAGGGCTAATTTCCAAATACACAGTGCTATGCAACAAGTATAACATATTTCATGACATAACTATAGGAACGTATGTGTACAAGTTTAAGGATCCTACAATTTATGTTATACATAACCACAACTTGTAATTCACAAGTTTTAACCATATTTATAATCAAATCTGATGGTTATCAACAAATTCAAAATATTTAAATAAATCGATCTGATAGGCATAAAAGCATAGGTTTAATTTAAATGAAATAGATAAGTTGTTATAACTGTATTGTAAATTTCCTACTCATCTTATAGCCTCTAAATTCAATGTTTGAACCCTTTAGGCCTACAATCCTCAAATTCTTACAAATTTACAATTTTTCTAGAAAGGGGAAAATTCTTGATCTGTAGAAATGTAAGAAAACAAGAAAAGAGGGGAGAATATGACTTGGAGCATCAATTTGCATTCTTTTTCATTTGATCTACTTATCGTCTCTATTTCATATGAACTGGATTTGATTGGTTAGGTATGAATATATTTTTATTTTAGAAATTAGGTTTGGAGAGGAAGGAAAATGAAAGATCTCCGCTGCCTCTGCAAATTTATGTGGAAAAAGAATGAGCCTTATCCCTTTATTTATAGTGGTGGAAATGGCCTAGAACCATTGGATTTGTTTTAAGTTATATATGTCCATTCGTTATATAAATATGTTAACCTAACCTCTCAAGACCTAACTACCACTGGACAGCCTGACATCTAGTAGATCGACTGCGGCAATAGCTCGCCGACCGCCGGTCGACCCCTACAGTCGACCGCTTGGGCATCAGATTATTCTGGTCAGCTTGGTCAAATTAGGTAAATTATAATTATAAATTTTGGTTTATTTATTTTTCACCCGTTTTCATGTTTTGTCTGTAACTTTTCATATGGACTCTGTTTGTGAAACTTAAAACATGAAAGTTGACTAGGATTCCAAGACGAACGCATCGGTTAAAGTTTCATGGCCAAATTCCATTATTTGCAGAAATTCCTATTTTTAAAATTCTAATAATTAATTTATATTGCTAAAATTACAGGTTGTTACACTAGGTAGGGGCTAGGGCATGCTTTACAGAATTAGATAGTAAAAGGTTCGTAGGAGGAAGGAGGGTACGAGCACGTTCCGGTGGAGCCATGAGCGTACATTAGTCCGATTAGGGAAACTAAGCCGCTGCAACACCAGTAAATAAGTCTGTGTCATATATTTGCAAGGTTAGGGAGCAATACATCCTATTCTGGGGGCTAACACATAATATTTATGTAACAGGGAGCCAATCGCATGGGTTGCAATTAGGGTACACCTAATCTTGCTCTATGTAATTAGGTTAATACCTAATCTTATTATGTAATTAGGGTACGCCTAATCCTGCTATTATGTAGTTAGGTTAAACACCTAATCCTCTTAATCCTTTTATGCTAGTATTGGTGCAGACTTAACCTGTTTTAGGGATACAAATGTGAGGCTTTACTCGATCGTAGTTTATTTTTGTATATCGTGTTGTTCTGTTAGTTTGTCTGTAACCTTATATGATATTTTGTTTCTCATCTTGTCTTATTTACCTATCTTGGCATTTCTATTTTATGCATAGTTGAAAATCATTGGAACTCGCCAGACTTTATGTCTGACCCTTTTTCTTTCGCTTTTCTCTTCCTTCGCCCCTCCAAAATATCCTCAGAGTGGAAGCACTCAATAGTGACTAGGACTTTCTCTTACAGCTTGGACATGGATTTATTAAGATGTACTATTTTGACTTGCACTCCACTATATTATGGCTTATGATGAGGGATATGATTTTATTTTCACTGTTTTATTTTTTTTAAAAGGAATATTTAAGATACTTTGTTTATACGTAAGTGGTTTGATGCAACTGGTTTTGAGACTACGATTATTTTTAATAATGAAGTTAAAATTTTCTGCTGCTTGTTTTATATATTTCTTGGGAATTTCTGTACTGTTTACCTATTATGCTTTACGAAACTTAATATATTCTCCTATGAGTGACATTAACGGACGTGGGTTGTCACATTTGGTATGAGAGTTGAAGGTTACAAGATCGGAGATCTTAAAAAAAAAATTGTTTTCAGAAGCAAAGCATTTTCAAATAAACATCTGTTTTGGGAATGTGTATCCCCTCAAGCCATATTCAATATTCTCTCGATCTCTTGTTGAATCCTTTTTTTTCAGCATGTCTGGGGCATCCAATCTTCTCGAGGGAATTTTCTACTAATACGGTTCCATAGGTATCTTGAAGCAACGTCACTTGTCAAAGATCAAGGAAATGCCCTATCCCCAGTTGCAGCCACTATTGCTCCACCTCCACGAGTAGATAACTTTTCTAAGTTATGTAAAGACCTTTGTGCCACGAGAGGAAAACCGTTTCAAGTAACGTAGAGCTTTGTTGAAGCATGGAATTGGCTAAGAAAGACACTAAAACTCAGGAGACCAAGACTATGAGCGAGAAATAGAAATGGTGGCCC
>JASFAX010006580.1:0-31108 GCA_030737875.1 Allium sativum
TTTGACCCTCAAAGTCGTCTTTAAACTTCGCGATTTTGTAGCTTCTTATTCCTGTTTCCATAACATGGGCAGGAACTCATTTCTTCGTCGCCTCTCGTTCCACTTGCACTTATCCTTTTCCTAGAATACTTGGCGCAAATATGACTGCGTACTCATGATCTCATGCAAGCTTTCCAAAATTCACTAGTGAATCTCGGACCTCGTACCACAGGGTATTTCTTGTAGAAGAACTTCCTCTTGAAAGTAAACAGATGCCAACCAGGTTATCAAGCGTACTTACTAGGGTGATCTCTATAACCCATGCATAAATAAAGTAAACCGTCCGTCTTATCGGCGAATTCCATTCAAACGGATTACCAACAACTGCATCCTGGGATTCTTGGTAACTAGCCATGATAGGGCCCAAAAAGGTTACACAAGACCAAGATGAGTCGAGAATCTAACTACCCTCTTTCCAAAACCGAGAATGGCACCCCTTGCTGGATAACCACTTCATCCCTAGAATCCATCCATAGCTTATAAACATAAGCATTATTTCCAAGCTCAACACTTGATATAGACATTCTCAAATCCAAACAAGCCATGAGTAAATGGACCGATCTTCCAATAGGACTTGAGACAAAAGCGGGATTCTCTACTACGCTAGTACTAAGGTGCAGAGACTCAACTATCGAAGCGGACTTAAAAGATGCGGTGATCAAAACAAAGTCCCGACAGGATGATAGAGAAGAAAAGCTAAACCTTTAACAAGATCATTACCCTAGAAATGAGAGCATACTATTGCCCTCCCAATGATCTTGTCCTTGTCCCATGCTACTTAACTATCTATCCCCGTTTCACCATGCCAAAGGTACTCTCTCGTCATGGGTTTCATTGTTCATCTTTCTCCCTCCTTTGAGGACTAAGCCATACCAACAAGTTGCTCATCCTTAAGCTCGTATCCTTTATCCTCTTCCTCACTATCCTTTCTTATAACGCGGCCACTGGTCTCTCTAGAACCACCTCCATCGTAAGGAAAACACTTTCGTAGGTAGAAAAGACTAGTCGCAGTTAAAACTACTGTGACTACAGATGGAGGAAAGGAAGGAAAAGAGATTAAATCAAGGAAACAAGGATGATGCTAATGGCCTTTGGGGAATAGCCTTTTTCTTTTTAAAAGAAAATTTTCTTGAAAAATGCTTCTTTGTAAACGGTTTTTCAAATAATTTTCAGAAGGTCTTTAAAAACTTTTGCCCAGTCTGGTAACCTTCTGCTCTGATACCAAATGTAACACCCCACCTCCGCTAGGGTCACTCGCAAAGGAATGCACTAGCTTTAGAGGGGCATTATTGGTAAACATGCACAGAAATATCACAAGACAGAAAAAATATAAATAGCGGAAGTAAAATCAAACTTTCATAACATGAATAAATAAGGTCTAAAGCCTTTTACATCAGGGTACATCAAAACCTGTCTTTAGAAAATAAAGAAGCATAAAAACCTTTTATAAATTATTCCCCAAGTACAAACAGTAAGGTGGCCATAGCCAAGAGAAGTCCAAGCCATCCATGATGACCTTCAGGCAGAAGAAGTCCAGACTAAACAGCATTGTTTCCTCCCTGTAACCTGGGGGGGGGGGGAAACGGAAGAAAAGAGGCGAAACAAAACGGGTCAGTCAAAAAGACTGAGTAAGTCCTATCTACTTCCAGTATAAAAACAGGTAAAGGTAACATGACATGCACAAACTGAAAGTAAACATAAAGATGACTACAAGATAGATAAACTAAATCGGGGTAACGGGCTGAGCTACTGTAGCAAGCTAAACTAAGGTATCGTGGTAAACCACGGTGTCATGATAAATCAAGGTATCACATCGTCAGATCTCTATTAGGTACATTATCCCAAGGTATCTACCCCGTCTAACATCCCACGGTATCTATTATGTATATTCTTCCTAATTCTAACATTATATTTGCTCTGCACCTCTCGTACTAATATCCCTACCCGCGTCACGTGTTAACCATGAATGTCCCGTGCTCAAAGTCGTGTTATGGTCCATGTCAATCCTAAGATCGCATATATAGGTTACTCAAATCATATGTTTCTTTCCATGTATATAAGTTCAGTCCTTTGCCGTAGCTCGTACGGGCTTCCTCATGTCGTATTATCCTTGAATTCGTTGGACTGTCACCCTTGTTCTAGCTAGGCTCTTCCATATGAATCATCGTTTGAACTACTAGGACTTACGCCACCTAGAACCACTAGGGATTACGCTTACCTATTGCACGCTTTCGTATTTCGGTTTGGGTTAAACCACCTAGGCCACTAGGGATTACGCTAACCCTCGACCGCGCCCTTTTCCCCACGCATTCATCGTGAATCGTTTTTCTATAACTGTATGCACATGTATCACATCGTGCCATCCGAGTCCTGTCACAGGGCAAAACAAGAAGTACAGGACTCGGTCGGGAGCTTTAGATTTATCTGCCGATGCAGATACTAAGGTCTGCTTTTCTACACGTGGCTATGGTCCCACGAGACCCCTCCCTCAACTAGTGAAAGGCAACACAAGAGATAATCTTGCATGAGAACTACACTCCGGCCAGCCCACATCCTACGGCCTACCTCACCCATGATTAGATAGCAATCATGGTCTGTTGGGTGTTCCCTGCCTTTCCATACGTACACGCTTGACTCAAGATGGTAGATGATCGACGAACTTGCTATCTCGGGCACCGTATGTATCCGCCGACTCACTGCTATCCACCCCAGTCTTTAGGTCGCTCGCATAGCAACCAAGGCATATTCTTGGTTCTTCTACCGCAGACCTCAACCTCTCGTGAGCCTAGTATAATGACCTGACAGCTCACAGAGGGATCCCAAGAATATCCTCACGTTCCCCGAAGCCGCTGCTTCATTACCCAGTTCGCTGGAGCCTTTATCCAAGCAGATAGCCTGCTCCTACACGCATACTCTAACGTATCGGGTTACTGATCTATCTAAGAAATGGTCCAAATTTCCTTGACTAAGAATTATTACTTAGTTTCCCTTAACTAAGGTTTACCACTTAGCCTTATTTCCATAATCCTTGTTAACTATGGTTATTTACCTAATCCTCTGAATTAGGGTTTATCTAATGGGTTAAGTGTCACTTAAGTTCACAACTTAGCCCGTCTACAACCCATGTCAAAATTGGCTAAGTATCCAAGTCCAAGACTTAACCCTACAAACCATGTGTTAAGTTGGCTAAGTATATCAAGCAATCCATGACTTAACCTCGTCTAATTATCACTTTAGATTGGTTAAGTATATATTAATTTGACCCCATCAAATCACCGAGTCAAATCGGTCAAGCGTATTCGAAACGATTCGTGACTTAGCCTTTTCATGTTTTTACGTTAGATTGGTTAAGTATAGGTTAACTTAACCTCATCAACTCCTCGTGTTAAATTAGTTAAGTGTTTAACTTAACCCCATTAAATTACCAAGCGGGATTAATTAAGTCTAGGCTAACTTAACCCCACCGATTACCATGTTTAGATTAGTTAAGCTTAATCTTAACCCCGTCCATCAACTGTATTGTACGGTTAAGTGTCACTAAGAAAATTTACTTAACCCTATCACGTTATCGTGTTGGATTGATTAAGTGTTGGTTAACTTAATCTCGTCCACTAGTCGTATATAAAAAAAATGGTCAAGTGTCATTAGGCAAATCAAGTTACTTAACCTACCCAAGCTTATCATGTTTTGTTAAGTATCATTAGCCTAATCAAATTACTTAACTCATTTGTCCATATCATATTTGGTTAAGCCTCATTAATCAAATTAACTTAACCCTATTATGTGGCATTAATTTAATTAATGCACCCTCAACCTCTCACATTAGACCTTGTTGTGGTTACTAGTTAAGCCGGGCGGGTCCGGGTAGATTTACACCACAACCTAGTCTAACCTCGGGTCTTAAGCGCGACATGACCAACTTCTCACATTGGGTCCTATTGTTTGCAACTACTAGTTAGGCCGGTCGGTTCCGGGTAGTTTTACGTTGCAAACTCAACCCAACCTCGAGTTGGCCACACCCATATTATCTAAGTTCATCATGTTTCCAAAACATGTTACAAGTTTCCGAGCATTTGGGTAGACCTAACTTAATAGGTAAATTCCCAAAGGGTAGACCTAACTTAATAGGTAAATTCCCAAGCTCATGTTTTTATGCATACTTACATGTCATCTTCCATGTTATCTTTCAAGTCATATTTTCAAGTATAAACGCATGTCCTATTCAAGTTAAGACCTTGCGACAAGTTCATGTTTATCTAACTACCCAAATCGTGCTTTCCCAGCGCAAGCAAATCGAGTCAACATAGTAAGGATACTATGCCACATATTGGTCACAAACCATGCATGATGCCAAAAAGGGCTTGGCTTCCACATGCATAACATCGTAAAGGGATTGGCCATAAACATGCATAGTGTCATAAGGTAATTTGGCCACAAACATGCATATTATCAAAAGGGATTTGGTCATAAACATGCACAACTTAAAAAGAGGGGATTGGCCACGAGCATGCATAATTTCATAAAGGATTTGGCCACAAACTCGCATGTTACCATAAGGGGTTTGGGTTCATAAACATGCATAAGCCCCAAGATCTTGTCTTAGCCAATGTTTCATAAGTAAAGTGGTTCCTAAAGGTTCATGCTAGCATTTCATGCATAAAGATCCAAACTTGCAAGTTAAACTAGGTTATGCATAGCATGAGAGGCATGATTAAGTCACTCACAAGGCCTAAAATCATAAACATGAACACAAGAGGCAAGGTAAGGTTCATATAGGTTCGCATAATCATGTTTAGCCTCATTTTATCCCATGTCATTATCAAAACTACCGTTCCCATCTAAAAGTAGCTAGAACTTACATAGTTAGGCCTAGGGAAAGAAGCATGAATCATCTTGGCTAAGAAAGGTGCCTCCTTTGTAGAAGAATCGTCATGGAACTCGCATAGCAATGTTGATTTGGCCTTGATTTGGTGTAGCAAGCTTGCACCTTTTGATTTGAACTTGATTTGGATGCATAGGCTCTAGGGATTTGAGATGGAGGCCATGAGAGTAGAAATTTGGCCATAGTTTAGTTACATGAGTGAATAATGAGGGTTTAGGGGTAGGTTTAGGGTCTTTTTATAGAGATTAGGATAGTTTTAGGCCCTTAGATTAACCCGAGGACCAACCTGAACCGTCAGATTTCAAACCAGGCCCAAAAACCTAGCCAAGATAGAAAATAGGTGCACCAGACCAGAATCAGCCGACAGGGCAAGTCGACAGCCCTGTCGACATGCCTGTCGACATGCCTATGCATGTCGACATGCCTGTCGACATGTCTGGGCGGGAAATTTCCCGCCTGGCCCCATTTCTGCATGTTTCGAAATTCAAATTTTCAGAAATCTTCTTTGGGCCTTAAACGGGTCATACGGACTCCGATTCTCGAAAACTCGGACTCTATTTCGCGTATTTTTCCGAGACGAACGCAATGGCGTAGCCCGTTTTACTTAATTCAGAATTTTAAATTAAATTCTGCCTTGATTCTCGTTTTAACATGTTATTGAAATACGGGTTGTTACAGAAAAGTTAGCGTACAGTTTGCTGATCGCCTCTAGAAAGCTTCGACATTATTTTCAGGCGCATCCTATTACCATATACACCGATCATCCACTCAAGCAAGTCCTACAGAGACCAGAGGCATCTGGAAGATTACTCAAATGGAAT
Organism: Allium sativum; assembly: GCA_030737875.1. Taxonomy (NCBI): domain Eukaryota; kingdom Viridiplantae; phylum Streptophyta; class Magnoliopsida; order Asparagales; family Amaryllidaceae; genus Allium; species Allium sativum. The sequence continues at coordinate 5,743 of JASFAX010006580.1, forward strand.
ATTGAGTTAAGTCAATTTGATTTGAACTTTCAGCCCAGACGGTCAATTCGAGGACAAGTGATAGCCGACTTCATAGCAGAGTTTACCGTACCAGAGGAAGATATAGCCAATGAAGAGGACAATCCCTCAAAATTACTTTTCGATCCCAATGCCTGGGGATTGTATACTGATGGCGCTTGGAATGACGAAAGATCCGACACTGGAATAGTGCTTGAAACCCCCGAGAAACGATTGATAACCTAAGAAATCCGGATGGAGTTTCATGCCACTAACAACGATTCTGAATATGAAGCTCTGATAGCCGGATTGAGGATCGCAAAGGAATTAGAGGTCACAAAGCTGAACATCTTCTGCGACTCCAAGTTAGTTGTGAACCAAGTTACTGGAAAATTCCAAGCTAAAAGTGCAAGATTGATTTTATACTTAAAGAAAGTGAAAGAGTTTCTGAACGATTTTGATCACTACAGCATATCTCATATTCTGCGGTCAGAGAATCATTAGGCAGATAAGTTGGCGAAGATGGCTAGTTCCAACGACCCTGAAGTGACTGGGCTAGCCCCCGTTGAAGTACTTCGGTTCCCTAGCATAGATCAAATGGAAATTGACCTAATACTAGAGATGGAACCAGAAAGGGAGTCTTGGATGACCCCTCTAAAGAATTTCCTGATGAATGGAACGCTTCAGACCAAGAAAAGCGAGAGGCGTAAGGTAATTCGTAAAGCCACCCGATACGTTCTGCAAGGCGAAGTTCTTTACAGACAAGGGTTTTCAATGCCCCTCCTTCGGTGTATATCCCACGATGACATCAAACGTGTGCTACAAGAGGTTCACGAAGGCGAATGTGGCGACCACACTGGAGGGAAAACTTTGGCAAAAAATGTGTAGCGACATGGTTATTTCTGGCCTACCATAAACAAGGATGCAGCGAGATACGCACGACGGTGTGATTCGTGCCAGAGATTTTCGAAGATACCTAGAGCACCTCCTAATTAGTTAAAAACAATGATGAGCCCATGGCCTTTCGCTATGTGGGGAATTGATATCATTGGAAGCCTTCCCATAGCAAGGGGCGGAGCAAAGTTCGCTATTGTGGCCGTGGATTATTTCACTAAGTGGGTCGAGGTTGAGCCACTAACTACGATCACAACCAAACGAGTGATCAATTTTATCGTTCGAAACATCATTTGCCGATTTAGGATTCCAAAGATTGTAATAACGGATAACGGAACTCAGTTCGATAGTGCGGAATTCAGAAATTTCTGCCAAAAATACCACATTGAGAATCGATACACCTCTGTGGCGCACCCGCAATCGAACGGACAAGTCGAAGCGGCAAATAAAGTGATTAAGTCTATTCTGAAAAGAAGGCTGAAGCGGGCTAGAGCCATGTGGGCTGATGAATTGCCCTTGGCATTTTGGGCCTACAGGACGACATATAAATCGGCAACAGGACATACCCCGTTCTGCCTTGCCTTTGGAACGGAAGCAGTCATCCCGGTTGAGATAAAGGTACCTTCTCACCGGGTGACTTATTATGATCCAATGATCAATAATGAACTGCTCCTTGAGTCCCTAGATATGATCGAAGAAAAGAGGGATGAGGCGGAACTGCGCGCCTTGAGATGCAAGCAACAGATCGCTCGATATTACAACAAAAAGGTTCGAGCCCGAACCTGGGAACCCGGAGTCTTAGTTCTGAAACGTGTCTTTCCACCCCCAACTCATATGGGAGCGAAATAGGAAGGACCGTACTCCATTTTGAGCAAGCTTGATAATGGAACCTTCAAGCTGGCAACCGTAGATGGAAGGGAAATCCCCAGAGTGTGGAATGCCCAACATTTGCGGCCATACTTAGCATAAAAGTTTCAAATCTGTTGTTTTTCTTTGATGAAAACCATGTATAAGGCATGACTAGCCTAGAATAGTTAGATTCCTTGAAGCCCAAAAATTATAAAGTGGACGTAGGTCATGATTTGACCGAACCACTATAAAAATATTGTGTGTCATTTACCTTTATTGCATCCTTATTTGTCTGCCTGTTTATTTTTATGGAAAGCGACGCGAATAATGCAGGTACCCGAAGTCTGTTGCCAACCGTTCCTTCCATAGACTGTTTGGAGGAACTCAAAGCCTTGGCAAATGCTCCAACTGCTTGACCGACTGGTTTTAATCATCGGAGCTTGGATTAAAATGTAAACCTAGGACGAGTTTGATGAGTGTGCATGATTGCAAATTGCTTGATCCATGACTCTAACTCTCCAGATTAGAGAGAGAGTATAAAGGATGCGAAGATGACGTCCACAAGGCATGACGGTGTACCATGATCGGAGCCGCCTGAGCAAAAGTCTAACCTTGGCGACCGCCAGGAGAACATAAAAGCGTCTCCGACTGAGTGCTGAGAAAGAGCTCCTTCCCCGCTGAAGGATCGGGGAGCGAATGAATCACTGAGCTCGAACTCTAACTCTCCAGAGAGAGAGAGAGTATAAAAGCGTCTCCGATTGAGCGCTGAGAAAGAGCTCATCCCCCGCTGAAGGATTGGGGAGCGAATGAATCGCTAAGCTCGAACTCTAACTCTCCAGAGAGAGATTATAAAAGCGTCTCCGATTGAGCGCTGAGAAAGAGCTCCTCCCCCGCTGAAGGATTGTGGAGCGAATGAATCGCTGAGCTCGAACTCTAACTCTCCAGAGAGAGAGAGAGAGAGAGAGTATAAAAGCGTCTCTGATTGAGCGCTGAGAAAGAACTTCTTCCCTGCTAAAGGATCGGGCACCGACTGAACTACTGAATTCAAACTCTAACCTTGGCAACCGTCAGGAGAGTATAAAGAAGTCTGTGATTAAGCAATGAGAAAGGTGCCAGAAATTCGGTGCCACAAGAATAATTATTCTATGAAATCTTCTAAGTCCCCCGTATTCAGAAATGGGAGGTAACCTGCCGACAACACTAACCAATTCTTAGTAAACCCCCGTCAGGCGCTATGATAACAACTGATTGGGGGCACATATACTCATATACATATACTGAACTTTAATACAGCAACGCAGCATGAAAATTTTTCTTTCTGTTGTTTGACTGATTTGTAATTATTATTATTAGATGACCTATGACTAAACATGGAAAGTTTACCTGAATACAGGTACATAATGATGCAAAAAGAGATAAACTTTTATTCATATGCTGCGAACCAACAAAGTGAAAAACAACCTAGAAAGGAAAGTGAGGGCCAGTCTCACAATTACACTTCCTGGCTAGTGGAAAACCTAAAGACAAAATATCAACTAGCAACAATATCCTATTTACGCTTTGGCCTCTTCTCTTGCTTCTGTCTCTCCAACTTCGCTTTGTCGGCATCAGACGGATCCCCTTTCTTCCTCTTTCTTTTGTCTATGAGAGGAACATCCGACTCTTCTGAAGATTCCTCTTCCACCTCTTTTCTCTTCCTTCTATTAGAAAGGGAAGCCGGGAAGTCATCGGGATTTGCAAAATGAAGCTGTCGGCTGATGGATTTGGGCTGGATTTTCACAATCATCCCAGTCTTGGGATCGAATTTTGCAACGGGGACTACGTCCAAAGCCTCATCTCCCACCTTCTTCGAAGTCATCTCTTTCTCCAGCTTAGCCTTTCGGCTGGCCAAGGTTTCGTCGTCATCATCGTTGGCTTTTTTGGCGCTAGTAATGTCTTCCTCATCCTCTACATGGTGCCCATCCATGTCTTTCAAAGCCTCAATGGTCTCAGCATCCTTGGGAACGTCAGTGCTAGGTGCCGGGATGCTTTTCTCTGCTGTTGTGAACTTAGCCTGTTTTGATATATCAATACTGGCACCTTGTGAGACAACCTCCTTCTCTGCCTCTTTTTCTTTTTCAGCACCCTTGTCGACGGGCTCGCCACCTGTATTACGAGGAACACACGTTACTAACTCAATTGGTTGTTCTACCAGACGACGACAATTCACAATTGCTATGACGAATTGTGGAGAAAAAAAGGAGATACCTTCCGCAGATCCTCCTTCTTGAATAGTTGCAGGAGCTCCAACAACTACGGGAGTTAGGTCCAAAGGGATTAGTGGATCATCAGGATGGTACTCCTCAACTCCGGAGGTTTTGGGCCCCACGGCAGAACTTGAACCTTCGTCAGCTTTGCTTTTACCCTTAGCCAAGGCGCTCTCCTTTTCCATCTCCGATAGAATCAAACGACGACCCTCTGCTAGGTCCTCAGGCTCAATATCCCTTAAGATGCACTTCATCAACTCATCCTCATCAATTTCTTCGACCCCCAATTTATGCTTTTCACCCTCAACAATGGCATCCCATAAATTAGCTAAAGCAACGTGGTAATCCGGGATCCACGAAATGTTGCGAGTTTTGAGGACTTGCCCAAGGAAGTCGAAAATCATCTCTTCAAACCCCTCGATATCCTTCTCTCTTTCGAGGAGCTTGTTGTTAGAAGCAGTGGCCAGTTCGATGACACTTTCAACATTCTTTTCGGCGAGAGCTGCCAGTCTCTCTGCGTCCGCAACCTGATCATTTAAAATCACCTTTTCTGCTTTAGCCAAAGCCAAACTTTCTTTTAAACTCGCCTTTTCTGCCTCCCTAAAGCAAAACTTTCTTTTAAACTCGCCTTTTCTGCCTCACAAGCAGTCCTCTCAGCTTCAAAATGGCCCTGTGCTGTTTTCAACTCGATGTTGGCAATTTTGAGATCTTCAACCTCCTTCTTTAAGGCCATTTTCTCTTAGCTATTGGAGCCAAGTTCCGAATGAAAGCGCTGCTTAGCATTCCCTAATTCAATCTTATAATTTTCAGCGTCCCTCCGTGCTAAAGCAAGCTGGGATTGAGCATCTTCCAGGTCCTTCTCCATTTTTGTCCTGGCCCTTTCGTTGTTTTCAAGTTTCGCCTTAGATCTGTGTGCTTCTATTTCAAGCGATCAGATGACTTCTGAAAGATTAACTGCATGTTTATTCATCATCTCATATTGCCTGGCAACATGGCGGATATGCCCGACAACTTCGCTATCCCAGTTCTTGGGGACCGGTTCCAAGGCTGGAACAAATGTCATCCGGACAAAGAATATGTCTGGGAACTATTCCCGCAGCTTTTCCAGCCTACGTTGAATCTCGGGACCATGCATGTAATCCCGTGACCCGGGGGCAGCCAACTCTGGCTGGCTGGAAGGGACGATGTCACTTCTCTCTTTTTCAGACTCTTTGGATGAATCCTTGTCCCTATCTTTAGATTCGTGATGCCTTTTTGACGACCGGCTGTGGGAAGGTGCACTCTTTGGAGGAGTTAACTCTTTAGGAAGTTTCTTTCCCCCTGTAGGAACTGCCGGATAACTGGAAGGCCTGGTAGAGGTCGACTTTGGTGGAGACCGATGTTGCGATGAAGTCGGCTTGTGAGAAGGGCCACGAGGGCGCTCAGTACCCGGATGAAGGCTGGGTGTGCCCTCACGAAGAGAACGATAAGAGTAAGATTTCCTGCAGGACATCGTTCCTGCAAAAAAGAGAATAGCATATTAAAACTTTGAATACCCACGATATAAGAGTGCAGGGTCAGATAGTGTGTGTGATTTGTGCATCCCATATAATTCCCCCTAATAGACCCGGGCCTGAAGACAGGCTCATCTGACCAGTTTCTTGTCCTCTAGTTGGAGCCATGGTCTCTTCAGAAGCAGGGAAGAAAGGCCCCCCTTCAATGTCCTTCTCTGTATATACATCATCGGGTAAAGGAATTTTATTTAGCTCGTCAAATAACTGCTCTTCTGTCAAATCACCAGGAGCAGCGGTTTCGATTGGAGTAGAAATCGGGATTTCCTTGGACACGTCACCGCGGACCTCATCCCCTTTGTATATGTTCAAGTCCTCATCGTCTTGGATGACTATCGGAGAAGGACTCTTGCGAAACTTACTTGTGCCTACCTCTTGCGAAGTTCCCTCTCCTTCCGTTGGGGGCACATACTTATAAGGTTTACCGCTAGTGCCAAGTCTAAATCTTCTATCCAGAAGACGATGCTTATGAAGATTGTCATCAGTAATGCATTTTTTTATCCTTAAAAAGTCGGATCTGCTTTCTACAAGAATGGACAATCGATTGTTGTATAGTGGACCCTCCGTTTTCGGGAAGACGTGATCTGTTTAAGACAAGGAAAAAGGGGGGAATGTTAACACTTAGACTTCTTGAACAAGATATTCAGTTAGAAGCTTAAAGTTTACTTGATTTGAGCCATCTTCGTGAGCATCCCGCCCGTTTCCTTATATAAAACCAATCAAACTTAGGATCCCCTATATTGCTATATCCATCGTACAGAACCTTCCTATTCGCCACCGATTCAAAGAAAGAGAAATTTGGAGTTGCCAAAGAACGGTGCTTGAAAAGAAAGAAGAATGTCAGATCTCTGAATTTAAGTTCGGCGTGTAGGATCTCCCCATATGCAACATATAGGGTGTATAGAGATGCGTAGGCGTTAGGATGAAGCTGCATCGGAGCAATACCTAGTCGTCTTAAAGTTTCAATGGCGATCAGAGGAAACGGAGGAATAACTCCTACCGAGCACATGGTTCGACTGATTGCCATATATCCTTCCGGAGCTAGGTGGGGTCTATCTTCGCTTCCGGGCGTCAAGACATCATCCCAAGGAATCCCGTGTCTCAAGCAGATTCTTTTAAGCTTTATATCGTCGAGCTTAGATGCTAAAGAGTCAGAAAATTTATCTATCCCGAGCGCGCTAGGAATCTTGTCGGGAGCTCGCCCATCTATCTCAGAATCGTCGCTGGATGAAGTACTTTCAGACGGATCTGATTCCGTGGCCTCGTACTCAGATCCAGAATCTTTAATTGGAGGAATCTCGGGGTTGTATTGCTCAGGAACCGCGGATTCCGCTTCTGTTGCGGATCTTGAAGAAGAGTGATTATTCGACATTACTGCTAGGACGAGAAAACATGAACAATGAGATTAATACTACCCGTCCCCCGTGTGTGCAAGTGCCGGTGTGTGTGCTCGTGTGTGCATTAAAAATAAAGCGTGAAAGCTATCAAAATCATCGAAATATTAGTCATCATATGCAGTCAAATTATGTGGTCATTTAGTCCGGAAAGTCCAACGTCAAGGCCCTAGCCTAATTGTTCATAATTTTATGGTGACAAGGCATCGTTTAAAGTTTGAAATTTCTTTGGATCGTGAAATATGAGTCGGATCGCCATGTAGAGGGATCGCCCCCTTCGGATCGTATGGCAAAGGGATCGCCCCCTTCGGATCGCAAGGCAAAGGGATCGCCCCTACACGGATCGTGAAATTAAGTGATCAGGGTCTTTGCCGAATCGTTGCAGCCCCCCACGATACGCGCCTCTGCCGTCACCACGACCCTCCGTCTCGCCACTCGCCTTATCCTCTTCCTTTCCTCTCCTTGCCCACGATCCAAACCGGCTTCCCTCTTCTCCTTCCTCCTTCATCTTCCTCCTCTCCTTCTCATTCCCGAACTCAAACCTTTACGCCCATCAGCCATGGTGCCTCGCTTGTTCTGCCAGAAAATCGCTAAATTCCGTCGTTTCTCCCTCAAACCAGTCGAAAAAATTCATAAAACAACAGCGTTTACGAATAAGGGTGCTTTCGGTGGAATTACCTTTCTAAAAATTGGGAAAGTGATCGGATTTATGAATGTTTGAAAAACCAGGGTTCGTTTCTCAACAATGCAGGCGAAACGATACGACAGAAAAAGGAAGGAAGAAAGTGAAGGGGGGGTCGGCTTATATAGGCAAAAGGGAAACCGTTTGTCTCACCTTCTTTGTCCTATTCGATCCACGAAAATCGGCGGGCCGCGAACCAAAAGCCCACCACGACTCGAGGAGGAGCCCATTTCGTTCCGAGGCCCAAATGCATACCAAAGAACGAAACAAATGTCTTGCCAACGATCCGCGACTCAAGCCCGCGATCCGAATCGATAAGTTCAGTAATGAAGACTCTAAAAAATCCCAGAAAGAGAATTGTTCACTGATTCGCGACTCGTTGTGAAAAGACGATTCTATAGCTTCGAAGCATGTTCCATCATCAATAAAACATACTTCGAGGGGGCAAAATGTTGGCTAGCTTTTTGACCAAGCCACCCAGGATCATTCATAAGAACAAAGCATGAAACCACGTTTTCTAAGAACATGAAGGAATGGATCGCATCATCGCCTCGCCCGATATCGGATCGCACACTATCGACTCGCCCACCATCGGATCGCGTCTCGACGGATCTCCCCCATTCCATCAGCGGAACGAAACCTCTATGCGGCTCGATCCGAACCTATGTTGTTTCCCAGATTAGACCGATCCGGTCCCCTGATGCATGGCGAACCCTCTGACTCGTTCAAGCGTGAGCTAGTCTTCAACAATCCGAGACGCACGCATCTAGCGACACGTGTCCCTAACCATCATTCTGACCGGTTCTCCCCATCTGCACGATCCGATTTTCAAGGGGATCGCGACACCTGTCCACAACGGCGAATTTGACTATTTCTTCAACGAAGACGATGCGATCCGATGTTTTCGAGATTCGTGCCACGTGTTACCACGACCCGCCTGACAAAATCAGCTATAAATAGCCCAGAGCTTGGCACTTTTGGAGGGCTTTTTTGGCAATATTGAGTACTGAATCCGCCAATATTGTCAAAATACTAGAGTATTGAGAGAAATCCTTGATTATATTAGCTGTCAAAGTATAATCAGTAATATATAAAGTGGGCGTAGGCTCGTTAACGCCGAACCACTATAAATTCTGTGTGCTATTTTCTTTTTCCTCATTCTTCAGTTGAAACTCTATAACATTCGGAACAATTTGGGTGTCAGGTCCAAATTTTGATCTAACACCTATCAATCCTGACTCAGACTTAATTGTCTTATTAAAGCCTCGACCACTCACATTAGACAGGTATTGTTGTGGCTGCCTGTTGCCGGTTGGGTACGGGCAGTCTTACACCACAACTCAGTCTAACGTCGGGTCTTTATTGGGCTCAATGTTTAACCACCCACATTGGATAGGTATTGTTGTGACTACTGGAAAGCCGGGCGGTTCCGGGCAGCTTTATGTCACAACTCAATCCAACCTCGGGTTAAACACATCGTATTTTCTATGTTTACATATTTTGTCTCTTTTCTTTTTATATGTAAATATTTGCGGCCCATTATTCAAATTCATCTTTATTGGGTAAAATTAATTTATACCACTTAAATGTTCTCAAGGTCGTTGGTATGCGTCAAACATGCCAACACATATGTTTTATATTTTTACCCCAACGTCATTACCCCCGTTTTATACGTTCACTATATTATAACATATGTTGGGCTTAACATTTAAGCCCAACATAGCCACATGAAAAGGGGGTGGCTTAGAACATGGTGTTTATATATTCAAAGTAACATCAAAAGGGGAGTGTGAACGCATGAAGTTGCAACATAGCGATTAACATAAATTAGGCACTTGTGAACTTGAATTGCAATAGCATATAATCTTGGCATAAAACATACCTAAATATGAATCATGGTTTTAACCTAGTCATGTAAACTTGCATTTAAAATGTGAATCTAACTTAATTATGTTTCGCATATATTATCACATGATTTTGATAACAACATAGGCCTAAAATATATTTTGTTTGGGCATAAAGTTAAACATAAACTAGCCATATTCATAAAGTCAGCACAAGTTCACAAAGATGCTTACTTTTGTCACTAATACAAAAGTATGGTTTTACACTTGAATCATGATGCCAATTCCAACATAAATTCATATGAATCAAAATACCCAAATGGATCCAACTACACTAAAAATGATCATAAAAATATACATCATGTTGGCATAATAGTGAATCATATACTTGCATGAATCTTGACTTTGTTGTAATAAACTACCACAAACATATAGTCGTTAACTTTCAACATGAATCATATACTTGCAAATGTCCAATGGGTGTTGTATTAAACTACCACAAACATATAGTCGTTAAATTTCAACATGAATCATATACTTGCAAATATTCAATAGGTCTATCATCATTATACCACAACATCCCAAACCTATTCATAATTAGAATCATAGCAACATACAATTATGAATTATCATCACCACAAACTAAGTACAATTCCATTTCTCATTTCACACAAATCAAAAACTCAATTATTCATTCACATCGGAATAGCACTCTATTTACAACGTATGACGAATCTTCAATTCAGGAATCTGAATTCTGAATTTGGAGATGCAATCCTTTGTTGTAGGCGTTGTTTTAATTGTCGTTGCCTTAAGCTTTTGAATCAACTTCTGACTCGACGGCTATTCCTAGTCTTTCTTCAGCAGCATGACGGTCTCATTCTCAATTTTATTTGTGTGAATTAGGTGGAGTCTTAGGTCCTTTTTATAGAGTTTGTGAGTTGATTCGAGCCGTCGATGGAGCTTAGATTAATATTAGCCATTCGTTTCAAAGAGAAACCAATCAGGAGCTGACACCTAGCCCTAGTGACAAGACCAAAGCACAGAAATTCGACCAAGCACAGACCAGGCCAGCCAGGAGGGGCTGGGTTCGACCTGGCTCAGGGGCCAGGTCGACTACCCAGTTGACCCCCAGGTCGACTACCCAGTCGACCTGGGTGCCCCAGATCGACGACCCAGCCGACCTGGGTGCCTTGGGCGGGAAAATTTCCGCCCAACCCAATCTGAGTCCGATTTTTCGAATTTTGAGTGTGTTTCTGGGCTGTTTCTGTCTGTTTAAATTTTAAACTGAATTCTGAAACTTCCGGAGGTCATATCTCCCTCATACGGAGCCCGTTTTATGCAAACTCGGACTCTATCTCAAGCAGAATTCCGAGACGAATGCAATGGCATATCTCGTTTCCCTTAATTCTTTGATTTGAAATAAATTATACTTTAATTTGTGAATTTCACTGTTATATTACATACGGGGTGTTACAAAAGTCTACTTCAAATATCAATACCAAATGCAATACTCAACTAAAATCCAAAACTTTGGATTCATTGAGCTTCTATTGTTGAGTACTTCAACCCTATATGTATTTCATAGTGCACACAGTTTCTTTTTGGTAGCCGACAGTGATGTCGAGCAAAACTTTAAATTGGGTTTCAAGAATTCACGAATGCTGGGCGACTATAGTGAAATGGAGTTCAGATTTAGGTTTCCGGTGGAGTTTTACTCCTCATGTAAACTTTGTGTGTTGTATGCAAAAATATGACACTGCATTTCTGGGGACGTGCTTGTACTGGTCGAGGTCAGGAATTAAGGGAAGAATCTGAGACTTGTGTGGTGGTTTGCAGAGAGGAGTAGAAGAGAAGGGCGTAAGCCGTGCTAGTTTGATGAATGGGTGATCAGAGAGGGAGTTCTTGGCCAAGGTTGGTTCTGCCATGTCTTTGTTTAGCTACAGGCATGAGGGAAAAAGCACTTTAGGAATTTGATTAGGGTAAGTAATCGGATAATTAGTGTGTTAATATTTGATTAAGTTAGTAAATTATTTCTGTTTAGCTCGAATCTTATAAATTGGGTATCATAATCGTACGAGTTCAGATATGAACGTGGTCTATTTTGTTGGATTCGTATTATTAATGTCTACATGAAGCATCGAGATTTACTGAAATTAGATCCAGTGGAATTTTGTGCTAAAAATCAAACACCTGCTCGATTTTAATCCAAACCAGAGCGCTTCAGCGATAACATGAATCTTAATGAGTAAAACTCACATTTATGGTTTACTAGTATTTTATATCTAAAATTAAAATACTGATTATCTACTTGATTGTGAAAATTTATAGTTGTTTGGCTTGGTTAGATTATAATATTCTGAATTGGCTGTGTGAATTATTCGAATTGATTAACTAATTTAAATTGAATAAAGGATCGTGAGATAGCATCTTGAAATGCTATTAGACTGTTCAAAGCAGATTTAGGATTTCGATATAACATTCAAATTGCTATTAGACGTTTTTGAGTTTATTTTATATTCGCAATTTTTGCAAGTATTAGTTTTATATAAATTGTTCAATATAGTTTGAAATGATTGTGTCACTAGTTTTGATTTAATAAATTTAAAACCTATGCTTGGTGCTATCCATTGGACTGTATAAACATTTTTTAGAAATCGATTGAACTTAATCTACTTGGCATCAATTTAGCAGAATAAATCACCATTCAATTATTTTATAAATTGGATATTTTGTTCACATTTATTTGATTATATTCATTTATTGCTCTAGTATGCTAATGCATATTAACATACTTGGTTATATTATCAATGATTGAAATAAATTAGACATCTTATTTAATTTAAGCTTGAGTTTTCTAAGAATCGATATTTGAATAAATTTTCCATTTTGATTAATGATATTTATAAACTTATTTACTGTTTGAGTTAATAAAAATGAGAATCAACTATTTTTTTGGTTTTTGAAATCTAAATTTAATTAATTATTTTACATTATGATCATTTTAAATTTAATAATCATTTTTATTAGTGATTTCTAACATTGATAATCATTTTAAATGAATGATAGCATAGTTCAAATTCTTATTTTAACTAATGAGCTTGAACTTAATTGAGTTATCCTTCCATTAAATGTTTTTAAAAGAAATTAAATTTGCTTTTAATGAAAACGAATAAAACTATTTGATAGGGTAAAAATGATTTTAGAATTAATTAACTGATTTATAAAGGGATTTCAAACTAGGTTAGTTAAACCTATAAAGGTTGAAATTTAATCCACTTAAACATTTAATATGATTAAATATCTTATGGGATTAAAAGTGTTGTTTTAAATTTTATAAACAAATATTGTATCCATCTTTACTTTAGGAAATAATAATATGAGTTATAAAATGGAAAGGGGTATTATATATTGTCCCATGGGACGATTAACATTTGTTTTCAGTTTAATAAAGTCTTTAAATTTAATTTATTATCCTTGTGGATAAATATTGTAATTTAGATTTTATAAATGATAGTTTTAAATAAAAAGTCCTTTTAAATAGGAATGGTTGGAGATTGAATGTAAGTGTAAATTATTTTGGTTCGTTGAAACGTTGCTTTATCTAATATTGATTTTGACCTTTCTTTAAAATGTGCTTAGAATTATAATTATCATTTTTTTAATTAATACTTTGAAGAGTATTATTTAATTACTTTTCTCAAATAATTGAAATGTGAATACCAAGCACATTTTAAGTTTTGAAGTTCTAAAAGGTTTTCAATATGGACTGGAAAGAAAATTTCCATAAACAATATTGGGTATACGGAAAATATATAGTTATACTCTCATCACTAGATGTCGAAATATAAAAACATTACCATATCTCTAAGATTAAAAACATTTTTATGGTGATGCTTAGAGGTGACACTACCACAACATGCCTGAATTTATTTTTAACCGAGGGATAGTACAAGGTTGGGATCAACAAATAGTGATAGGCAAATTTGATTCAATTTCCATACACAATCATTTTGAATATTCCTGATAGTCGATTTAACAACTATTGATTTAGCTCTCTAGATTTGTATCATCAAATAAAAATGATTTGTTGCTCTTTGAGCATTATTATCCTTTGTTTGCAATGGCTGAACCAATTAGCAAGTGGAAGTCAAGCTATATGGGGTTGTTCCTAATTCGATATTATCACATCTACTATGAACTGGATTTGGTTGTATTCGCGTGCAGATGTGAAATACTCGGATTCTTGGACTTTGTACGGGGTCCGGCTTGAACATTTATGAGAGCCATCGGAGTTTTTAGCATATTCTAGAGGTATACTTTCAGTCGAGGGACGCACTCTCCTAGTCATTATTTGTTTGGAAATTTCTCACTCAATTCGTTTGATTCTAAAATTACAAGTTTTACTATTTTTAATTTGCATCGGAGAGACGTAAACTCTTCGCAATGTTTAATTAGTTTAATCCATAGTGAGATTGGATGTTGTTGTGATTGACCTAATCCTTGGTTAATGGTGCTATCCCCTTTCCTTGGCGAAATTAACTTTTCCCTTGTTGGATCCAAATTCTTGGATCAGTTTCTTTGTTTCCATCAAGAAGTTCTGTATGCTCTTCTCCATGTGTAATTGCTCAGTTATTTCCTTTTTGTTGGAATTCATATATATATACACACACACACACACACACATGCACACAGATACATATATTCTTTGTCTATTTCAGTATTTCTGAATTATGTCAATGCTTATATATGTGAGTTTTGTGAGGTAAAAACCCATTCTGCATTTCGCGACGTGGTCACAAAAAATTATTATTTATTTCCATTTACTTCAAATTTCTCATGTTGGTTTTCTAGACTAATCTATGTGTTATTTCATTATAATGCTCGATCAGACTGAGCTTATTTCCAGGTTTTTGTCAACTGGATATAAAGCTTATGGAGTGGATCGAGTAAGAAGTTCATGTATTATTTATTTTCGTTGTATTATATTTACCTACCAGCATTTGTAAGGGTAGAATTTGATAACTGTCCAGCTGATAGGATTTGTTTTTAACTTTGATATAAATTGTATCTTGAATTGTCAATTCATCTATCATTACTGTTATTTTATGTTTTTGATTTTACCAAGAGAATTTGTGTTTTCTTCTGTTTTTTTTTCTTTTTATTTTTCTTTTAACCCTAACAATCTACGTTTTCGATGATTGGATGTTTCACATTAAAATTATCGTAGTCATACTTAATTAGTATCGACTTTTGATGACTAGGTCTCAGCAATATGTTTTCTGATGTGTAATTTTAAAAAATGAAGTAAGTGTTGACATATCTCTACGGAGACAAATCCAGTTTTAATCAAATGGCGAAAGATGGGTTATATATAATGCTTTGTTAGAGAAAAGTGTTAAATAAAAACAACAATGGAGGTATCTCATTTATTTTCAGTAAATATACATACGGTACAATGGATTTGGAGATAAGCAAATAATATGCCCGATGGAGAGGTCATCGATGTGTCACATAGATGAACAAAGAACTATGGTCGAAAAAGGGTTTATATTGACTTAAATCAATTTCGTGGAGTTCCTTTACATCAACGAATAACCTTTAGATTACTTGTCGAAGCTTTTAATGTGAGCTGGGCAACATTATTCAAACATGTGAAACAAGGACTCATCCGTCGTCATACCAATGCAATCGAACCATATATAAAAGAAGAATATAAAAAATATATTTACTTTTTTGCATGTCTATGTAAGACCCAAGAAGCATGCATTATGAGCCAAAGTTTGCGAATATGTATAATATGATACACATCGATGAGAAATAATTTTATATAACCAAAAACCTGAAAATTATTATCTACTTAATGATTAAAGAAGAAGAATTGTGCACATGTCAAAGCAAGAATTTTATTTGAAAGGTGATGGTCTTAGCGGCAATGGCTCGTCTAAGATTTGACGTTGAAGTAAACGAAGTATTTTAGGGGAAAAAAGATCATATACTTTTGTCATAAAGAAACCAGCAGAGAGAAGTATAAATAGAGTGGTGGGTTCTGATTAACACGTAAAATTGTTTATCTTTACGCTTATATCTTATCTTTATTGTATATAAACAAATATTATTTTGGGTTATTTTGTGTGTTTTACAGATTGTCAATAAAAGTGTTCTCTATCTTAATCAAAGACCAATTGCATATATAAGTGCTACGGTTGGGAATGTATAAATTTTCAATCACAAAGGAAGTCGGAGCCCACTAGTAAAGGCCTAGAAAGTAGGTTATAATGTTCTAAGTTTGATCCCTGTTAAGTCCTATTTATGAAGAAAAAAACATTGATACTATATACTCCACCTCCAGTGTTTTGAAAAGCATATGTACTAGTGGTATTATATATATATATATATATATATGTATATGTATATGTATGTATATATAATATATACACTAATAAATATTTTAGGAATTTGGCATATTCTTCTCAAGAAAATCAAATCAAATCATTTATATTTTGTTACTCTGGAGAAGGAGATTTGATAGGATCGTTTCCAAAAGAAAACCCAATCAACTGCCGCATGTCAATAACCAAAGAGGGAGATCTCCAAGGAATATCTTGACCATCATATCATATTTAGTTTGTTTGTAAACAAAATATACTCAAGAGATTTAGTTTAGTCCCATTTATTCGTAGAGAGAGAAGATTATATCCTCTATAAATACACATGATATCCATTATAAATCTTGTACCTTTTCTTCTTTATTAATAAAGCTTTGCTTTTATTTTATTTATGCATTTTTATTTTTTAAAGAAACTTGTGTTGTGTATTCAATTAGATTTGATAGAGCACAAATTTCTATTACATTTTTTTTCTCATTAGTGATTAATAGTCTGATTAGATTTAACAGTAATCCTAATTTTTATTTCTATTAGTTTATTTCTATTTTGTAATTCTTAATTTCAATATTTCGTTTTGTTAGTTAAATATTGATTTTAATATAGATCACAAATCTGTAGTGAATTCAGTAATATTTTACTTTCTTTCCTCTAATTTGTTTTGTTGATAATTGTAATTTGGTTGTCGGTTTAATTAGATTTTTCTAAAACAAATTACAATTTCAATTTTTATATAAATCTCATACTAACTTGCCTACGAAATTATATAAATAATATAACTCAATTTTCCTCCTTGAGCTCGACCTACATACAATACATGTAACAACCCGGAATTTTGGAACCAATTTAAAAATTTATTTTAGGAAAATTTTGTTACAAAATATGTCAGAATTTAAAAATTCCAATTTTTTATTAAAATTATTGAATTTAAAATGATATTTACATACATAAAATTTAAATTGTTATCAGTGAATGATTCCAAATTAATTTTATATAGGAAGAATTGTAAGACCCTGAGTGTTAAAGATATATAATGTATGTTTTAACTATCGCAGTTAATGAAATTAATGCTAACATTTGTAATAATAAAAAAATATAAAAGAAAACAAACAAAACATAAAATATATTTGTTGTCCAACCTTTCCATGTATCCCTAATGTATTGGTGTATATTTTTTAGTATTGAAGTCAAAGGGGTTATTTAGTTTGTAGGCCCTTTATTATGTATAAAACAAAAAGGCCATGCATTGCCTACCCTTTTTTTTTTAAATGCATGCATGCACTTTAAATTTTAAACTAATATAATTGGTTATATTTTCAACATATGCATTATTTTTATTCTCTATACAAACGACGTTTCGTACACTAATATACATGCGGTGGCCATTCATTTTCAATTTCTTTATTTCAAGTTCCCTTTTTAACTTTAAACCATACATGCATTCATTTATTTAGTACCATAAATTACCTATGTCGATATTAATACATTTCCAAAAACCTTCATTTCTTCTAATTTATTACTTCATTTTTCTCCTTTCCAGTTTTTCTTAAATTTGAGTCATTTCAAAAAAGAAAACATATATAATAAAAAAAAAATCAATTAGACTAAAATACTGAAATAAGAAGGCAAGGACAGTATTTTGTGTTTGTAATAGATGAAAAGGTACTGTTGTCGGTTAGTAAAATCTAAATATTAATAGTTGGAAATTTGGAAATTTGTCTAATTTGAAACCTTATATTTCTGAAATGGAAATTTAAATAATAGATTTATGTGCGTTTTAAATTCATTAAATTTGTCAACATTTGTAATAAAAATTAATGTGGCGGTGTAAGGAATCAACATTGATAACATTTAAATAAATCATTTCATTCCATATAAATTGTATCTCATTCGAA
Source organism: Allium sativum (assembly GCA_030737875.1). NCBI lineage: Eukaryota > Viridiplantae > Streptophyta > Magnoliopsida > Asparagales > Amaryllidaceae > Allium > Allium sativum. The sequence continues at coordinate 23,480 of JASFAX010006580.1, forward strand.
AAGCAATGGACACATCAACCACTAATTAAGCAATTAAATAATTTAATGTGGAAAATTTGGAAAGAGATGCCTATTGATTTCGGTGCGTTTCTTTTTATATTTATTTCAAGCACCAATTCCTTTATTCGTGAAAACCATTCTTCCATCTTTCTCAAACTCATTTTCTCTATAGGCTAGAGATTTGCTGCTTGGTGAACGAAAAAAAATGTAAATAATTATCTAATCAGCACACTAATTCCCTAATTATTGCCTATTTCAGCAAAATCAACAAAAGAGAAACTTTTTCGAAATACATATATGCATGAATCCTATTAATGATATATGCTAAATTAGGGTAATAAGTGTAACATTTATCATGGTAAATTTCAGTAATACATATATGCATTTTTGCAACGTTGGTTGTAGTAATAACGATACGTTTATTTAATAAGAAATTCGTACCTATTGTTGTATAACATAGTTTTAAGATATATTTGAATTGGGCATAATTGAATAAATTTAATATACAAAGGGGGTATAATTGAGTAAATTAAAAATATAAGGGGATAAAAGAAAATATCCCTCTACTATAAAATATCCTAACTCCTCCCATAACCCTTCACAAACCCTCATTCTCTTTTCTGAAGCTGTCGCCTCCATCTTCTTCTCTTCAATGGCAGCTGTAACGACCCAAAGATTTTTGGCCTTGGAAATCGACATAAATACCTTTACCGTAACTCATGTCGACCTTCCAAACACCGAAAAAACTGGAGCATTATTAGAAAGAAATTAAAGGGTGCGATAAGAAAGAAAGAAATATTAGAATAGAAGAAGAAGAAGAAGAATCAACACAACTCAGAGTCTCACATCGCAGCAGAACAAAATACAATATAGAAATAACTTTATTGCGAGCTTTAAATAAAACTTTCAATCATTAGAGTACAGCACACATCTGGACAGTTATAATAATCGGTCGTCATATACAATCACACAGCGGAATAGTAGTTATATTATATCATATAGCTGAACACCTCTTGCTTGTCTCTGGAATTCGCCGCGTCTGATAACCTAAACCTGTACACCCCGGGCTAACCCGAGCATTTACAAAACACCGGGTCAGTCTGGTGAACCAGAGCGAGATAAACTCGCACAGTATTAAGGTATCACAGAACTTGATTTTTAAGTTAAAATCCTTTCGAAAGAAAAGGATAATCGTAAGACCAAATCCACACATAAACATGGACAGTTTTTACCTTAAGACAACCCAAACCAGTTTGAAATCAATATCTTGCTCTGCTATTATAATAGTGTCTAAATACAAGTAAATATCAATATAGTGGAATGCTTGAATCTCACGCTCCACCTATATAGTATACAATCAAAACCGTGGACGCTTATTGGAAATTTGATTCCGACCATGACAAGGTATGGGACCACTTGCTGATAGTGTATCTCTAGAGGCGAATACACTGGGTTCAACAAGAACGTCTTGCAACCCGACCCTTACATGACTGACCACTCATTTCGCTTGAGTGCATCGAATGTATATCACCAACGGTTGGGAGCTACCCACCGTCTTCCCGAAAAGGGATAGCATCGAAATAGATTAAAGAAGAAAACGTGTAACACCCCGTAATTCTGTAACACTAAGATTCACGAATCAAGGCAGAATTAAATTTTAGTATCAAAATCAAGGGAAACGGGCTGCTCCATTGCGTTCGTCTCGGAATTCTGCATGAAAACGAGTCCGAGTTTGCGTAAATCGGAGTCCGTATAAGGATGATATGGCCTCCGAAAGATTCAACGAAGTTTAAATTTCAAAACAGTTCAGAAAAGTGAATTCAAATTCAAATTCGGACCCAGATTGGGCTGGGTGGGAATTTTCCCACCCAAGGCACCCAGGTCGACTGGGTAGTCGACCCGGGACACCCAGGTCGATTAGGTAGTCGACCTGGGGGTCAACCCCCCCTGACCAGGTCGACTGGGTAGTCGACCTGGGTACCGAAATCCAGTTTTCTGCACCTAGTTCGTTTCTCTGTATCCGAACGCCATTCTGACCAGATTCATCCTCCTAACACTATATAAACAACCCTAGTCTCCTTCTCTATTCACAGTTCTTCTCTACCCTTATGCTGCAAAGATTCTTGGTAAACATGGCTTCTTCTCCTTCTCTAAATTAAATAATAAATAAATAATATATAAAATAATTCAAGACGAGGAGATGCTGCCCAAGACTTTCAAGAAGGGGTTCAAGTCAAGCTAGAGTTGCAAGTGAAGATTCAAACGACTACAGCGACTGTTTTTCTACGAATCATAGCAACGCCATCTTTCTATTCTAAAAACCGGTCAATGTAAGTCAGTTACTTTTTAGATTTGAACGTTTCTCTCTGTTCGTGACATGAATTAAAGGAATACAAGAGTATGCCAAATCTCTTTATTCGAATCTATGCCTACATCTTTGGACCTAATTAAGAACTGGCCTTGCCTATGACTATGAACATTGCCTATGACTATGAGCATTACCTATGACTATGGATATTGCCTATGACTATGGACATTGCCTATGACTATGAACATTGCCTATGACTGTGACTGTGACTATGAGAATTATTTCCTCGACCATGAACACAAGCCTATGCCTTTGATTAGAAAACATAAACTGTTGCCTATGACATAACAAGGACAATTGTGATTAAACACCTATGATTCATGACTAGGAAAGTGTTGCTTAAGTTTTGTGACTATGAAATTGGGTCTAAACCCGATTATCTATTCTGTCTGTTCTTGGCATTCTTTGGTTTTAGACCTAGGGAGTTTACCTATTAAGTTAGGTCTACCCATGTTCTTGAACCTATGTCGTTATTCAACCCCTTTCATGTCGTAATCTATATGCATGTGAATTTTCATCTTATGCCAGTTGTTATGTCCATTCATTCTTGTAATTTTGGATCATTCCCTATTTTCTACGAATCTAGATTTATCTATAATCTAGATTGAATCACGATTATACGAGCGGTGGGAATACGATTTGGGCAAAATATGAAATTTACTAAAAACGTAGTTATAAACTTGGAGATTGGCATAAGTTGGGAACATGTATTATGGCATGTTCATAGAAGTGCAAATTGGATAAATTTGACATGAATTATAGGATGTGTAATTTGAATCTAATATTGACCTGTAAATCTAGCGTTTACATGAATTGTGAACTAGAATAATAAGTCTAGTTGGACATGAACTGTAATTAGAATGTTAGATCAGAATTGGATTAGCTAATTTGGCGTAATAAGTGTATTGGCATAAATTTGAAATTGGCCATAATTGGGAATAATTGTTATGTTTAGCAAAATCATGGTTAGTGACACTTAATTTGGTATAGTTTACATACCAAAAGGGCATAAATATGATTTAGAGAGGGAAATGGGCCATAAGAATGAATGTTGACAATTTACATTAAAAGAGTAATTATGAGATAAGTAAATTAGGAATAATTTGCTTATAGAATTTGTCTTAAATAAGGAAAATGTGAATTTTGACAAATTAAAGGTTTATTAACGACATCTCTTTTAATGACACACCAGAAAGTTCTAGGGTGACAGAGAGGATAGTGTCTAAGCTTGGGTTTGGAAAATACAAGTTTCCTGCTCTCCTTGGCTATCCCTAACTGATCCGACGGACGGGATGGTTACTTTCAAAACCTGATTTGAAAATTAATCAAAACCCTTTGAACTTAGAAAACACGAATATGCCAAACCCGAGTTTAGACTGAGTTGCAATGTAAACCTGCCCAGAACCAACCGGCACATCCAGTAATCGCAACAATATCTGTCAAATGTGAGTGGTAGCGGCTTTAATTTATTTAGTTAAAGCTAGAACAAGAATGGTAGGGTTAATTTAACTAAGACACTTAACCAATTCAACATGATAACCAGACCGGTGGGTGGGGTTAGGTTCATACAGACACTTAACACAGTTAGGCTAGAATGGGAGGGTTAAGTCCATAGGAACACTTAACCAACTTAGCACAGTCAAGCTAGAATGGGAAGGCTATGTCCATAGGGACACTTAACCAAACTCATGGTAACAAGACAAGATTTGTAGGGGTTAAGTAACTAAGAAAACACTTAGCCAAATTAACATGATAACTAGACTAGATGGTGGGGTTAAGTAAAGTTAATACACTTAGCCAAACTAACATGTTAACTAGACTAGAGGTTGGGGTTAAGTAAAATCTAATATACTTAGCGAATTTGATATGTTAACTGGGCTAGACCATAGGGTTAAGTAAACTTGAACACTTAACCATCAGATTGTGATAAAGGAATAGGGTTAAGTCTAAAACATGAAGTGATAATACTTAACCATTAATAATATGTTAGTTAAAATAGACGGGCAGGGTTAAGTTAAAAAGGAACACTTAACCAATACAAAATGAAGGGGTAGGGTTAAGTAATAAGAAATACTTAACCAATATAACTTGGTTTGTGATGGGGTTAAGTCAACATGAATTACTGATAACACTTAACCAGTTTAACAGGATAAATGAAGAGGGTTAAGTTGGCTTGAATTGACTAATGACACTTAACCAATCCAAATTGACAGGAAGGAGAACTAAGTAGTAAACCTTAGTTAAGAAAACAACGATTCTGGAAACTAAGTGGTAAATCTTAGTTAGTAAAACTAAGTAGTAATTCTTAGTATAACACGGGAAGTAGCGAATGTCCGTCTGGGTAGAAAAGAAGGCTCCAACGAATTGGGTTACGAAGCCCAAGTCTTCAAGGGGACATGAGGGTACTCTTGGTATCCCTCTGTGAGGTTGCAGATGATCCTCTTGGCCTCACAGAGGTTAAGGTCTGCGTAGAAGAACCAGGGGTATGCCTTGGTTGCAATATATGGCAACATAAAGACTAGGATGGACCGACGTGATTCAGCGAGAAAACGGTAGCCCTGTGATAGCAACTCGTCGTCTACCATCCATCTTCAGTCAATCGAGATACGGGAAGAGGAAAGGCGGAGAACTCCAAAAGACCATATACTTGCTATCTAGTTATGGGTGAGGATGGTCATAGGATAGTGGGGCACCGAGGGCCGACGTATAGTTCTCATTTTTCAAGGTGTGCCTTTCATTAGTTGAGGGAGGGGTCAAGTGGGACCATAGCCACTAGAACAAAAACAGACCTTAGCATCTGCATTGGCAGATATCTGAAAGCTCCCGACCGAGTTCTGTGTTTCTTGATTTGCCCTGCCATAGGACTCGAACCGCACATTACAGGACATGTGCATCTAGACAAGCGATAACGATTCGCGATACATGTGTAGGGAAGTATAGGAACATATACCTCTCTAGGTAGTGTGTTCTAGACTTGGTGGCATCGTTCGTCAGGTAGCATAATCCCTAGTTGGACTAGGTGGCATAAACCCTGAATCCGAGAAGCGTTCAGCAGATATTGTAGACTCTAGTTGAATCTAGAAGGGACTCGGTAGAAAACCCTAGATTTGATCTAGGTAATAAATAATAAATGTATGCCTGAAGGCGATGAAAACTATAGGGATTGGGATCACGTTATCGTTACTAGTTGGGACACTAGTTAGGTGGTGCAGAGATATAGAAACCGGTATAACAAGGAAACAGCGAAACGGCGAAAGTATTAGGGCATATCCAGTTTTTCTTAGCTTAGCATATCTTGTGATTATCTTGTCTAATCTTGCTAACCCTATCATCATGGTGTTATCTTGTATTCCGTTAATTCATGTCGTTTTGTTTTCCATGTTCACATGCTAGAAGTTACAGAGCTTACTCAGGCTTTATGTCTGACTCTTTTTATCTTTCGTCTTCTTTTCTTCTGTTCCCCCCCCCCCCAAGGTAGTAAAGGAGGGAATAGCATAGCTCAAATTTAGTTGGACCGTCACTCTTTCCCAGCTTGAAGATTTGTCGAAGTTTTGCTTGGACTCTCTTTTCATATGCTATGTCTGGCTCTTGTTAAAAATTGGGGAATATAAATGTTGTTTTATGCTTCTTTATTTTGTAAGACAGAAAATACTCTGATATTGTAAAGAAATCATTGTACAAACTATTTTATCAATAAAAGCAAAGTTTTATTTTCCGCTGTTTAATTTCTGTCTGTCTTGTAATTTATCTGCATCTTTTACCCAAAATGCTCCACAAAACCTAGTGCATTCCCTTTGTGAGTGACACTAACGGACTTGGGGTGTTACAAGTGGTATCAGAGATGAAGGTTACCAGATCAGATAAAGCTTTTGAAAAATTATTTTCAAACGGTTTTAAAAGAAGCATTTTCAAAAGAAAAGATTTGTTTTAAAGGCATATTCCTCAAAGCCATACGCATTATCTTCTCTTCCTCTATTTGAATTCTTATCTCCTTCTTTTTTGACTCTCTAGGGCTCCTGGCTTTCTGGGAGGTAACCCCATCGATGGGCGAAGTCATGCCTAGCTTCCATCCATAGCCGTAGTTGTTTCACCTGCGGCCAGTTTTCTTTCAAGCTTATAGGGTTTTCTGTACGATGGAAGCAGCTTTCGAGGGATTTGTCAACATGACTATACACGGAAGAGGATGAGGAATTAATGGATGTAGATTTAGGTCACGAAGGAGGAAGGAATTATAAAACCTAAGACAAGAGGAAGTATCTTTACTAGGGTACGATAGGGCATATAATTAAGGACAAGGGCAAGAACGAGGAACAAGATTTTCAGAATGGCAAGTGCATACTTTCACCACCAAGCGTACCTAGGAGGAAGGTAGTGAAGTTCTGTTGGAAGAGTCTAGTTTTTCTATTCGTACTCCTTCCTTTAGTTTTAACGCTTCGCATTTGTTCATATCCACTTCCATAGTTGAGTCTTTGCACCATAGTACTTGTATAGTAGAAAGATCCCACTAGAGTCTCAAATCCAATTGGTGGTCCGACCAGTTTATTTTTGGTAGTAGGGATTTGAGGATAGCTATCGAGTTTGCTTATATCATCTCACGTAGATCGTCTAAATTCGGAGGAGATATTCCTTGGGTGCTTGTCAGATATTGGTTTAGGCCTTTGGGGCTTGTACTTGAGGAATTTCGAGTTCGACTAGGATGGTTTGCATGAGAGATGAATAGTTGTGACAGGCACTCTAAAAAGCACGTAGTGACCTTTTGACCCTCATAGTTATGGCGTGATGGATAAGCTAAAAGGAGGGACCTCAAACCATCCTGGTATGTATACTTGGTACCATAGTTAACATCTGTTTATTTTGGAAATGGAGATCAGAAACTTCACAATCTTGAAGTAAAATTAGTTAGGATACAGTGAAGTAAAGCTCAAGAAGGCTAGATACTAGCATCATACCCTTTTCCTTAAGGGTGCATCCTTGATTTCTTTTATTTGTAGGAGCTTTACGCATAATTGTTTCTCCCTTTCCAAAGTATATCCTCTAGGTCGTATCTTCGATCCTTAGATAGAAACTCTTTTGGATGTAAACACGTATTTGAAACATGTTATGGTTGATGGTCGCAAGTGGGTGCTAATGGTTGCTCGTGAATGCATATGCATACGTATTAGACACTAGATCAGTTCGGACGCTTTCATATTGCATTTACAGATATGTATTTGTTTGAAAGTTGAGCTTGACATGTTATCATATGGACGTTGCATACGGAT